>KN483651.1:5389-17998 GCA_000787095.1 Periophthalmodon schlosseri | reverse complement strand
GAAGCTCAATCTTAGACCCGGCCCGGGCTGTGAGTCCAGCCAAAAGCTTCACATCCAACTGGATCTGAGGAGGTTCTGAGGAGAGACAGAGGACTGAGACTGGGACTAAACCAGGACTAAACCAGGACTAAACATGGACTAAACCAGGACTAAACCAGGACTGAGACTGGGACTAAACCAGGACTAAGGCAGGACTAAAGCAGGACTAAACATGGACTAAACATGTACTAAACATGGACTAAACATGTACTAAACATGGACTAAATATGGACTAAAGCAGGACTAAGACAGAGACTAAAGCAGGACTACACCAGGTCTATCTCTCACCTCTTGCGTCCACGGCCTGGATCTCGTCTGTGGCTCTGCTCGGGCGGCTGGCTCCCAGACGGTTCATGGCTCTGACTCTGTACGAGTACCACTGCCCCTCGATGAGACCCGTCACCTGATACCTGTGAGGATAACAAACAGCTAGTAAACCAGGACTAAACCAGGACTAAACCAGGACTACACCAGGTCTAAACAAGGACTACACCAGGACTAAAACAGGACTAAACCAGGACTACACCAGGTCTAAACCAGGATTACACCAGGACTAAACCAGAACTAATCAGGACTAAAACCAGGACTACACCAGGTCTAAACCAGGACTAAACCAGGTCTTAACCTGAACTAAACCAGGACTACACCCGGACTACACCAGGACTAAACCAGGACCACACCAGGACTAAACCAGGAGTAAACCAGCACTACACCAGGTCTAAACGAGGACTACACCAGGACTAAACCAGGACCACACCAGGACTAAACCAGGAGTAAACCAGCACTACACCAGGTCTAAACGAGGACTACACCAGGACTAAACCAGGACTAAACCAAGACTAAAGCTGTTCTCAGGACTCACTTTAGTTCAGTGACGGGGTCTCCACATGGCTCCCACTTGTCGGTTCCTCGCTGACACTTGTCGACGATGTAACCTTTGATAGGAGCGCCGCCATCGTACCGCGGAGGCTCCCACAGCAGGAAGATGGACTTGGCCGACTTGTCCCTCCACTTGAGGTTTTCCGGAGGGTCAGGTACCGCTGGGGTTTGGGAAGAGCATCAGAATGAACGCAAACATGTAAAAGTCCAATTATCAAAGTATTATAAGTCTTATTAAAGAGGGGGTATTTACATCTATAGGGTATTAAAGAGGGGGTATTTTACTTCTATGGAGTATTAAAGGTTTTCATCTCTATTCAATTGTTGAATTTTCCAGTCTCAAAATGGCCGCTGGCACAGGATGTTGTTTAGTGTAGTTTACCATGGTGATGACCTCTGTGGTCTTTATTACACTAACTTTAATTCAAAACATTTGTGGATTTGACTTTTGGAGATTTGTTTTGTTTACATTCTCCTTCCTGATTTCCCACGCTCCTCTGCTCACCTGTCTCTCTTCTCACCTGTCAGTCACACAGGCATCAGGCCACAGCAGGATGCCCTATCTCACTGGGGTGTTCTGTGACATGTGACACAGCCATTTTGGTTTGGTCATTACAAGTGCAGCTGTTTAACGCACTGGTGTGAGCTGTGTGAATATGGGAGTGGGAGGAGGAGGAGGGGGAGGAGTAGTGTGTGTTCTAAATAAAAGTACCCTTCTCTGTAGATATGAACTACATTGATAAAAATAAAGCAGAACTCAGCGGCCATTTTGTGACTGTTGTGACTGCAGGACAGGCTCGTCGATGTAGGCGGGCTCCCCGGGGACACACTTGTTGTTATGGTTTGTGTTTGTGTGCTTGCAGGACAAGGCCAGATGTGTTCAAGGTTGTGTTTTTGGGGTACTCACTTGCAGGAGAGGACACGTTGACAGGCTCGTCAATGTAGGCGGGCTCTCCGGGGCCACACTTGTTACAGGCTGTCACACTGAAGAGGTACTCCTTTCCCTCCATCACATCTGTGACTGTGTGCTCCAGGTCCATCACTCCTGTGGCCACCTGAAGAACATTCACATTATAATTAAATCTTTTTTTTTTAGTTTTTATTTATTTATAAATGGAGAGCCCAATGAAAGACCAGACTCCATTAGACTCTTTTTCATAATATAGAAAAACAACCAAACCAAACAACTGCACAGGTCCATTTAAAACATTCAAACCAGGAGCAGGTGTGAGTTTAAAATGTTTATCTCCATATTATTAAAGTGCTGCAGTGGCTCTATCCAGTTTTACATGTCCTTCAAATGGATTATTTATTTATTTTATTTAAGAATGGACTTTTGCTCCCCTCTGCATGTTTTAAATGTTTGCAGGTAAATTCAGGCCCCTTTGACCCGCTTTGGCCCACTTTGGCCCACTCTTTTTGGTTTGTTGTTGTGGTTTAGCTCGGTTTGGCCTGGCCTGACTCACTTTGGCCCAGGTCTTGCGGGACACCTCCCTCTTCTCGATCTGGTAGTGCGTCACAGGGCTGCCCCCGTCGTGCTCTGGTGCCTCCCACTGGAGGTGCACGTGCCTGCGAGTCACTTCTGCCACCTTCAGGTCTTTGGGCGCGCTCGGGGCGGCTGCAAGAAACACACTGTTAGATCTAAGCCAGGACTAACCCAGGACTAAATTTGGACTAAATTTGGACTAAAGCAGTACTAAAGCAGGACTAAAGCAGGACTAAAGCAGGACTAAACCACGTCTTTGGGCACGCTCAGGGCCGCTAAAGGAAATACACACATGTGAGGGAACATCTGGGATCTAAACCAGGCCTAAACCAGGTCTATCCCAGGTCTATCCCAGATCTAAACCAGGCCTGAACCAGGTCTATCTGAGGTCTATCCCAGATCTAAACCAGGTCTCACCGATGACGTTGACCTCCACCTCTCCGCTAACGTAGCTCACGTCGTTCTCCAGAGTGAGGCCATAGGTTCCTTTGTCGGGCCTCACGCTCGGACTGACCGTGAGCTCGGTGTAGGTGGGTTTGGTCACCATGGTGATGCGGTCCTGGTCCGGTTTGAGTTCCTGGTCTCCAAAGGTCCAGGTGGGCGTGGGTGTCGGGTACCCGCTGATGGGCACTCTGATGGTCAGGGGCTGAGGGACAATCACCTCCAGCCCGTTCCTGAAGGAGCTAAGATCCATGGAAGGAGCCACTGCAGGACAGGGACATGTGTTTACTATACAAGCTTAGGAAATACTGCTACTACTACTACAAGTACTACTAATACTACTATTGCTAATACTACTAGTACTATTACTACTACTCCCCACATTCTGTGACGCACCATGGGGGTCGTCAGCCAGCAGGGGGCCCAGTTGGTCCGAGGGGTCGGAGACTCCAGCGGCATTCTCAGCTCTGACCCTGAAGAAGAACTTCTCCTGCGGCTTCAAGCCTGATACCTGAAACAAGACTGAGACTAAGATCGGGACCAAGACCAGGACTAAGACCAGGACCAAGACCAGGACTAAGACCAGAACTGAGGCTGAGGCCGGGACTCAGTACTAAACTAAACCAGGATTAAACCAGGACTAAACCAGGACTAAACCAGGACTAAACCAGGACACAACCAGAACTGAACCAAGACTTAACCAGGACTAAACCAGGATTAAACCAGGACTGAACCTAAGAGATCCAGCTGGGTTTGGACTGAAGCAGTCAGGTCTTTAAACAGAAACACAAAATGGCCACTAGGACACAAAATGGCCGCTAGGACACAAAATGGTCACTAGGACACAAAATGGCTCCTGTTGAGAGTTTAGTGCTTTGTCATTTTAAAACCTTTTCACAATAAGAGCATTTCTGCAGCTCATCGATGCAGATGGTTTTATTTTGAATGGGCCACCTGCTCCCCTCACTCAGGTCATGGCTCAGGTCGTGGCTCAGGTCATGGCTCAGGTCATACTCACCCTGTAGCTCAGGTCGGGGCACAGTTTGGCATTGACTCGGAGCCAGTTGTAAGCACCTTCGTCGCACTTCTCGATGATGTAACCCGTGATCATGCTGCCGCCGTTTGAAGTGGGCGTCTCCCAGGTCAGGGTCACGCCGCTACGAGTCAGATCACTGAAATGGAGGTTCAGAGGAGGGCTGGGCCGGTCTGTGGAGAGAGAGACAAGTGAGACAGGTGAGACAGGAGAGAGGAGGAGAAAAGAGGAGATAGAAAAAGAGAAGAGAGAAGGACAGACAGGAGGAGAGAGAGGAGAGAGTAGAGGAGACAGAAAAAGAGAGGAGAGAAGAACAGACAGGAGGAGACAGAGAAGAGAAAAGAGGAGACAGAAAAATAGAGGAGAGGAGGAAAGACAGGAGGAGAGAGAGGAGAGAGAAGAGGAGAGGAGGTGTAGTTAAAGGGTGTGCCCTCCCCAGTGCAGGTTAAAGTGTATTCTCTCTGTGTCAGATGCCCTCCCCAGTGCAGGTTAAAGGGGGTGTATGTTCTGTGTTAGATGCCCTCCCCAGTGCAGGTTAAAGGGGGTGTATGCTCTGTGGCTGATGCCCTCCCCAGTGCAGGTTAAAGGGGGTGTATGTTCTGAGTGAGATGCCCTTCCGTTTCTCACCGATGGGGTCCATGATCTTGACAGGAGCAGTGGCGGCGCTTGGGCGTCCTGCTCCGGCCTTGTTCTCCGCTCTCACTCTGAAGATGTACTCTTTGTTCTCCACAACGTCATTCAGCACGGCGGAACGCTCTGTCGCCGCGGTGACCAGAGCCGCCTCCCACTTCACGGACGTGCGGTCACGAAGCTCGATCACGTACGCCGTGACCTCTGACCCTCCGTCAGACAGCGGTGGCTCCCAGCACACGGTCGCACCAAAGCGATTCACCGTGGACACATGCACGTTCTGCGGGGCATCTGGCACATCTGTGGGAGGGAGGGAGAGGAGGAGAGGAGGAGGAAGAGAGGAGGAGACAGGAGAGGAGGAGGAGAGAAGAGGAGGAAGAGAGGAGGAGGAGGAGACAGGAGAGGAGGGGGAAGAGGAGAAGAGGAGGAGAAGAGGAGGAAGAGAGGAGAAGGAGACAGGAGAGGAGGGGGAAGAGGAGGAGAGGAGGGGGAGAGAAGAAAGAGAGGAGGAGACAAGAGAGAAGAGGAGAAGGAGAAGAGGAGGAAAGGAGGGGGAGAGTGGTTAGACCAGCACTGAACCAGGACTAAATCATCAGGATTTTATTAAGATCATATTTTAAGACTTTGCTAAAAAATTCATTCAATTTTTTTTGGTTTAAATTTTACTTTGTGATTGGAAATTATGATATCACACGAGGAATTTCATAACTGTTACCTAGCAACCATGTAGTACACTGGACCAAAACTGCTCTAATGTCACAGAGATTAATATTACACACTTATTTTGAAATCATGTGACATCAGTGTGGGACTGCTTCTTGATTTGTGTAAAACTATAATTTATATTTACAATATTTATTATCCCACCAAAAGTCAAAATGAGAGAATCACAAAAACACATTTTAAACAGAAATACAAAATGGTGGCTCTGACACAAAATGGCCACCGTTGGCTCACCAAACTTGTTCTTGGGCTGCACGGGCTCGTCCAGGACCACGCTGGGCCCGGTGCCCACACGGTTTCTGGCGCTGACTCTGAACAGGTAGAGCAGGTCTCGGTTGAGTCCGGACACGCAGTATTCTGGAGCGTCAGCCCGATCCGTGGCTAAAGTCCACGTCTTCCTCTTGATGTCACGGCGCTCCACCACGTACGCTGTGATCTTAGCGCCGCCGTCCGATTCTGGCTCCTCCCACGACAGGCTGACCTCGCCCTCCGCTGTGTCCATGACCTGGAGACACTTCACTGGACCCGGGACGTCTGAGGGATAGAGAGGGTCAGACCAGAGTCCAGACCGGGACTAAGACTGGACTGAATCTGGACTAAACCCGGTCTAAAGCAGGAAAGCAGGACTAAAACTGGATTTAGGCAGGACTAAAGTAGGACTAAAGAAGGATTAAACCCGGTCTAAACCCGGTCTAAACCAGGTCTAAACCAGGTCTTTACCCGGTCTAAACCAGGTCTAAACCAGGTCTAAACCCGGTCAAAATCAGGTCTAAACCCAGTCTAAACCAGGACTCACCGATGACGTCCAGGTGGATGTTAGCCTCGGCCTCTCCGTGCTTGTTCTTGATGTGGATCCGGTACCGCCCTTGGTCCTCTTTGGTCGGGTTCTTGAGCCGGTATTCAGTCTTGTCCAGACTGGAGTCGATGTTCTGGACTGGGAGGCTGATGTCGCCGAAGAACCACTCAGCGTCGGCACGAGGATAGGCATCGTACGGCACCGCCATCACAAATGGTTTACCCGCATCAGTCACCAAGCTCTGATCTGTCGTCTTTATCTTAGGCACAGCTGAGGAGCAGAGCATGAGTTAGACCAGGACTAAACCAGGACTAAACCAGGACTAAACCAGGACTAAACCAGGTCTAAACCAGGACTGAACCAGGACTGAACCAGGACTGAACCAGGACTAGACCAGGACTATACCAGGACTAAACAGGGACTGGACCAGGACTGGACCAGGACTAAACCAGGATTGAACCAGGACTGAACCAGGACTAAACCCGGTCTAATCCCAGTCTAAACCCAATCTAAACCCACTCTAAACCCGCTCTAAACCTAGTCTAGACCCGGTATAAACCAGGACTAAACTCGCTCTAAACCCACTCCCAGTCTAGACCCACTCTAAACCCGGTCTAAACCCATTCTAAACCCAGTCTAAACCCACTCTAAACCCGCTCCTCACCTGCTAGCTCCAGTTTGGCGCGTGCGTCCTTGTCCTTGGCCACGATGCGGTACTCGCCCTGGTCTCGAGGTCTGATCTCACACACCTGGAGCCGATGGACTTTTCCTTCACTGATCATCTGGTACTTGTCTCCTTGAACAATGATCATGTTGTTCCTCATCCATCGCACCTCCACCCGGTCTTTGTTCAGCTCCGCCTCAAAGACCACGTCGGAGCCTGGAGGTTCAAACAGGTCCTGGGGTGGGCGAACGATCTCCACGGGGGTTTCTAAGGGACACGACGCGGTTAGCAACAAAACAACAACAACTTTACAACAACAAACTACTGCGCTCCACTTCTCCTGTGTGCGTGAGCCCATAGAGCCAGAGAGCTGAGCCAGAAACCTGGTCAGGAGTAACGGGACTAAAGGAGGACTGAACCAGGTCGAAACCAGGTCGAAACCAGGTCGAAACCACCCAGTCTAAATCCACCCTAAACCCAGTCTAAACCCTATCAGAAGGACCTAGCCGGAGTACGTATCAGGAGTAACAGGACTAAAGGAGGACTAAACCAAGACTAAAGCAGGTCCAACCCAGGGCTAAACCAGGACTAAACTGATATGAAATCAGGACTAAACCTGGTCAAAACCCTATCTGGAGCATTTATCTGGAGCACCTTGCTGGAGCCTTACCCTCTACAAAGAGCCTTGCTCGTGAGCGCCTCTCATCCACTCCACAGGCGTACTCGCACTCATCGTCAGGGCGACAGGTCTTCACGATCAGACGACACAATTTACCCTCGCGCTCCATGTGGTACCTGCAACCACCACCAGGGTTAAAACCATTATACTGGGTTATCCGAGAGAGGAGGACTTGTCCTGGTCTCGGTCTGGTCCTGGTCTCGGTCTGGTCTCAGTCTGGTCCTGGTCTGGTCCTGGTCTGGTCTTAGTCCTGGTCCCGGTCTGGTCTTAGTCCTGGTCCTGGTGTGGTCCTGGTCTGGTCTTAGTCCTGGTCCTGGTGTGGTCCTGGTCTGGTCCTGGTCTTTGGTCTTTCTCTGACTTAGTCCTGGTCCTGGTGTGGTCCTGGTCTGGTCCTGGTCTTTGGTCCTTCTCTGACCTCTCTCCCGGCTCTGTACCACTTGACGGAGGCCTTGTCTTTATTGATTTTACAGTGTCTGGTCTCTGGGTTTAGTCTGGTCTTGGTCTCATCTTAGTCCTTGTCTGGTCCTGGTCTGGTCCTGGTTCTGGTCTTACCTTGGTCCTTCTCTGATCTCTCTCCCGGCTCTGTACCACTTGACGGAGGCCTTGTCTTTGTTGATTTTACAGGTGAATTCTGCGTCTTCAAACTCTGTGACTGTTTGGTCTTTGAGCTGTGTGGTGAAGTCTGTGGGCGCCTCACTGATGATCAGCTCCGCAGCACACCTGCAACGAGATGCAAAAGAGTCAGATGCCCTCCCAGCACACCTACAAGACGCAAAAGATGCCCTCCCAGTAGTATCAGTAGCAGTAGTATTAGTAGTAGTAGCAGTCGTAGTACCCGTATTATCAGTAGCAGTACCTGTCCTCTCCCACTTGTGCCGTGTACTCTCCCTCATCGTCCATCACACAGTCCTTGATGGTCAGCGTGTGTTTGAGGCCATCCACGCGGTAAACCACGCGTTTGCTCAAGGGCAGCTCCTGCCCGGCTTTGAACCAGCGCACGGTGGACTCGGGACGGTTCACTTTGCACATGAATGCTATGGTCTTCTTCTCCTGCGTCTCTATGTCCTCTATGGGCTCCAAGAACTTCAACTTCTCCTCTGTGAAGGCAAGACCGGGTCAGAAAACAGGACTGAACCAGGACTAAACCAAGACTAAACCAGATCTGAACCAGGAATGAACCAGGACTAAACCAGGTCTGAACCAGGACTAAACCAGGACTGGAGCAGGACTAAACCAGGTCTGAATCAGGACTAAGGCAGAATCTGAATCTCTGGACCTGAACCGCACTTTTACCTGCGCCTGCTCTCCTCTCTGATTAGTCAGGAGCAGCTGTACTGTGATTGGTCAGGAGCCCTCTGATTGGCCGGTCTTACCTGCAACGGTGGCGGAGGCGGTGCTCTTGGCCTGCTCTCCTCTCTGATTGGTCAGGAGCACGGTGTACTGTGATTGATCGCTCTTGGCGGCGTCACGGATGCGCAGAGAGAACACGTTGTCTCTTTGGCTCATGGTGAACCTGCCGCTCTCAAAAATGGTCTCTTCCTGTTTGAGCCACTTGGCTTTGGCTCCGTCAGAGTTCACCTCACAGTTAAAGACCAGCTCTCCTCCCTCCTTCACCTGCACGTCCCGAAGAGGAGTGATGACACGCAGCTTCTCTGTGAGGAGGAACAAGGAGGGAGGAGAGAGGAGAAACGGGTTAAAACATGAACTAAAGGAGGACTAAACCAGGACTAAACCAGGTCTATCCCAGGTCTATCCCAGGTCTAAACTAGGTCTAAACCAGGTCTATCCCAGGTATAAACCATGTGTATCCCGGATCTAAACCAGGTTTAACCCAGGTCTTCGGTCCCAGGTCTATACCCGGTCTCAAGGTTCCAGGTCTCAGGTCTATCCCCGGTCTCAGGTCCCCGGTCTAAGATCTATCCTCGGTCCCAGTTCTATCCCCGGTCTCAGGTCTATCCTCAGTCCCAGGTCTATCTCCGGTCTCAGGTCCCCGGTCTCAGGTCTATCCTCGGTCTCAGGTCTATCCTCGGTCCCAGGTCTATCCTCAGTTCCAGGTCTATCCCCAGTCTCAGGTCCCCAGTCTCGGGTCTATCCTCGGTCTCAGGTCTATCCTCAGTCTCAGGCTTATCCCCGGTCTCAGGTGCCCGGACCCAGGTCGGTCCCCAGTCCCAGGTCGGTCCCCAGTCCCAGGTCGGTCCTCAGTCTCAGGTCTATCCCCGGTCCCAGGTCTGTCCTCGGTCTCAGGTCTGTCCCCGGTCTCAGGTCTGTCCCCGGTCTCAGGTCTATCCTCTGTCTCAGGTCTATCCCCGGTCTCAGGTCCCCGGTCCCAGGTCCCCGGTCTCAGGTCTTACCGATGACGTAGAGCTCTGCAGACGCCTTCACATTGCCGATGTGTGCCGTGTATCCGCCTTCGTCCTTCCTATCACAGCTTTTCACAATCAGAGCGCGACGTTTGCCCTCGCTCACCACGCTGTACTTCTCGCCCTCACTCACTTCCTGTTCTCCTCTGAACCACTTCACCTCATACGTCTCCTTGGAAACGGAGCACACAAACTCCGCCCTCTCACCCTCCACCACCTCCACGTTCTGAGGCCGCGCGATGAACTCGGCTGCCAGCTCTGTGGAGAGAAGAGGGGTGAGGGTAAGGACTAAACCAGGACTAAACCAGGACTGAACCAGGGTCTAAAACAGGACTAAACCCAGGACTAACCCAGGTCTAACCCAGGTCTAAACCAGGTCTAAACCAGGTCTAAATCAGGTTTTAAACAGCTCTACCCCAGGTCTACCCTGGGCCTCACCGTTGATGCTGAGTTTGCCGGTGGTGGTGACGCTGGGGGACAGTTGGCAGGTGTAGTCTCCCCTGTCGTCCAGGCGCAGATCCTGGATGATGAGGACTCGTTTGCGCCCATCGGACAGGTGCTCGTAGCGCCCGCCCTCGGGGATCTCCTGCCCCTGTTTAAACCAGCGTACCTCTGCAGACGCCTTAGACACCTCACATACCAACTTCACCGAGTCCGTCTCTGTGCCCTCCACGTTAGACAGGTTTTTGGTGAAGCGGGCATCCTCCTCTGAAGAATGAGAGAGAGAGAAGGAGAGGAGAAGAGAGGAGGGGGAGAGGAGGAGAGTGGAGGGGGAGAGGGAAAGGAGGAGGTTGGGGAGAGAGGAGGGGGAGAGGGAGAGGAGGAGAGAGGAGGGGTACAGAGGAGGGGGAGAGAGGAGGGAGAGAGGGAGAAGAGGGGAGAGGAGGGGGAGAGGGAGAGGGAGGATGAGAAAAAGGAGGAGAGAGAGGGAGACAGAGTTAAACTGGAGGGTAGAGAGGAGCCAGGAATAAGGACTAAATCAGGTCTAAAACCAGTCTAAGCCAGGACTAAAGCAGGACTAAACCTGGACTACAGCGAGTCTAAACCAAGGCTAAAACCTGACTAAACCTGGACAACAGAGGGTCTAAACCAGGACTAAAACAGGACTAAACCTGGACTAACATTAAGGCAGATATTATAGCTTCTTATATAAATGTGCCCTCTGCATTTCACCCATTCAGGGTCTCTACATCTGTTAGGAGCAGTGGACCAGATCTGAGCGTCCTGCTGAGGAGTACCAAGCTGTGGGTCTGTGGGTGTATGGGTACTCTGTGGGTACTTTGTGGGTACTTTGTGGGTGCTCTGTGGGTGCTCTAAGGGTGCTCTAAGAGTGCTCTCCAGGCGCTCTCCAGGCGCTCTGTGGGCGCTCTGTGGGCGCTCTCACCTATCACGGTCAACATTCCGGAGCTCTTGGCAGTCCGGGCGTCACACTCGTACTCGGCCTCGTCGTCAAACACAGACTTATGAACGATCAGGATCCTCTGGACTCCTTTCGATAAGATCTCGTACTTTTTACTCTTTCGGATCTCATTCCCGTCCCGGAACCAGCGGACCTGCGGAGAGAGACCGGGTCAGAACTGGGACTAAACCAGGACTGAACCAAGACTGACCAAGGACTGAACCAGGACTGACCCAGGACTAAACCAGCACTAAACCAGGACTGACCCAGGTCTAGTGGTACATTATTATTAAGTGCAGTTTTTCTCTGGTTCATTCTAAGAGCCTAGATTTAAGTCCAGGTGCATTGTGGGACGTGTAGTGTTGTGGGGTTAGATGCACAGGTGCATTGTGGGACGTGTAGTGTTATCGGGTTAGAGGCAGAGGTGCATGATGGGATGTGTAGTCTCACCCTGACAGACTCCCATGACACTTCTAAGAGCTAGAGTTAGAGGTGCATTGTGGAGCCTGTAGTGCTGTTGGGTTAGATGTTAGGGAGTATTGTGGGGCCACAGGTGCATCGTGGGGCCACAGGTGCATTGTAAGGACACAGGTGCATTGTGGGGACACAGGTGCATCATGGGGACACAGGTGCGTTGTGAGGACACAGGTGCATTCTGGGGACACAGGTGCATTGTGGGACCTGTAGTGTTGTGGGGTTGGATGTTAGGGGCACAGGTGCATTGTGGAATGTGTAGTGTTGTGCAGTCTGTAGTGTTGTAGGGTTAGATGTTAGGGAGCACTGTGGGGACAGAGGTGCATTGTGGAATGTGTAGTGTTGAGCGGTCTGTAATGTTGTAGGGTTAGATGTTAGGGAGTGTTGTGGGGACAGAGGTGCATTGTGGGATGTGTAGTGTTGTGCGGTTCGTAACGTTGTAGGGTTAGATGTTAGGGAGCATTGCGGGGACAGAGGTGCATTGTGGGATGTGTAGTCTCACCTTGGCAGACTCTCGGGACACTTCACATTCGAACTTTGCAGATTCTTTCTCTTTGACTTCGACGTCGTGCAGCGGTTTAGTGAACTCCACATGAGGCGCTGAAACAGACAGAAAACAGGTCTATGGACCTCGTGATGCAAATAAGGACGTCAGGTCTAAACCAGGTCTTTGGAGGTAATTATGCAGGCCTAAACCAGGACTTTCCCAGATCTAAACCCGGTCTTTGGGGTACTTACGCAGGACCTCGAGGTAGCAGGAGGTCTTGAAGTGTTGGGCGTCGCACGTGTACAGTTTGGCGTCATCCGGTGTGCAGTTCTGGATCACCAGCGCCCGGCGCCGCCCCTCGCTCACCACGTCGTATTTCTTTGTCTTTCTGATCTCCTGTCCCTCTCGGAACCAGCGCACCTGTGGGCAAGAACCAGGTCAGAACCAGGACTGGACCAGGACTAGACCAGGTCAGAATCAGAACTGGACCAGGACTAAAGCAGGACTTGTACCTCGGCA
>KN483650.1:21459-41187 GCA_000787095.1 Periophthalmodon schlosseri | reverse complement strand
AAGTGCATAGCAGAGTAGTGAGTAGTGGGTAGGGTAGAAACATTAAGTGATACTTTCACCAAAAAGTGCACATATTTTCGTCGTACAAAATGGAAACAAACGTATATTTTTTTCTTAAGAATTTATCCTCTTATGAACAGACTGCAATAGGCCAGGAGAAAATCTAGAGATCATGCCTACACAAGCAAATAACCTTCGCCCTGTACTGTATGCCACTGCTGAATACAAGAACTTAGAACTGAACATCTCACTATGGAAAAGCTATATATTTCTGACTTACTGATCTGTGTTAGGGCAGGTCAACTCCTCCAAAAGTGCACTGCGGCCCTTTTATAAAACTACCACTGCTGAAATATTTGTATGTATTTTTGATGGTTGAAATTACTAAATATATGAGTTATTAACAGGTTCAAACTGCAAAATTGTTTTCTTATTTGTTACATTGAAATTAGGTTAGGTTATAGAATGTCATAATTTGTACCCAAAACTTTACCCCGTTGGGAGTCACTTAAAGGTGCACTATGTAACTTTTCTGATGGAGAGTTCGCCACCTGCTTCTCCCTGGAGATGTTATTGCTTTGCTTGGAATATTCAACTGTATGGCATTAAACTTCTCTATTCCAAATTATTATTGTTTTCTTTTGGCAGTATAAAAACGGTAATTAAATAAATGCAAGATAGAGACGCTTAATAGGGCAGAAGATTCCAGATAAAGCAAAAACATCTCCATGGAGACGACCCAAAACATGGGCCATACGTAAAATCCTCAAGCTACTCCTGACCAAGCCTATAGCTCAAGATCTGGAGATGGGTCCCACTGCGATCCACTGCTCCTGACAGGTTGCTCCAGCACCACTGAAGGATGGTCAAATGCAGAGGACAGATTTCCCTAAGGGACAGTAAAGTTACCTTTATGGTCCTATATCATGCAAAATTGACTCATGTGAGCTTTAAGCCATGTTAGAATGTTGTTACCTCCTCAAAAACATACCTGGAGTTGTGTTTTGTTTCATTCACACATGTTTGAGTAACCCTTTATTATTAATCTGTCTACATCTGCAAAGCTCAAAATGCTCTGTTCCACCTTGTGATGTCATGAAGCGGTAGTTTCCAAGTTAACAGCGACCTTTCACCTTTTATTTAGTAGATACTGGCAATTCTAGGGCTAAAATTATCCAAATGACTCTAGTGAAGGTGTATGGAGTTTAAAAACACAGTGGAGCACTTCCTGTATTGCCCCATGACATCACAAGGTGGAACAGAAAGAGGAGAACTCATCATAAATATGCAACTCCAGGTATGTTTTGATGAGGAAACAACATTATAACATACATCAGAAAATAGAGTAATATGAGCCCTTCAACCTAAGCAGAAAAGTGACATAGTGCACCTTTAAAGTATAAAAGATCCTGTGTTTGTGTACCCCTCTGGACACAGTGAAGCTGATAATGATTGTTTATCACAGCCCCACTCTTCAGTAACCAGGGGGCATTTAGTAATACACAAGGGCTCCACAGAGAAAGTGCTTTTTACATGAAGCGAACACGCACATTTGTTATGAATCATCCATTTTTCTGCGACAGGGTTCATTATATGGCAAGAAATAACTGTAATACAACACAACAACAACATAATCAGCTATTTTTGCAGCACTACGCTACCCTTGTGAATACGTGTGAGACTAAGTGAAAAATGCCATTACTAAAATACAGCAACAGGGTTTGGAGCCTTTGCTTGAGTGTTCCAGTTATTGATGTGTTAAGTAAAATATGTTGTGTTCTTAAAAAATAATGAAGTATAAAAGGACAAGGGTTACACTAAATTATGAGCGAATAAAACAACATCTCTCTGATTTTAAAGATGGAAAAAAGTTAAGCACAAAATAGCAATATCTGTATGCGCTTAAAGTTTGGATTACAAAGTTTGAAGAAATCTTTTATGCCTAAACTGAACTCATTTTTATTTGTACAAGGGTTGCATGTACAACACATTTTGTAATTAAATTCTCCAATATAAAACTTCTCCAAAATTAGGTAATGCATCAAGTTATGTCATTAAAAGTGCATGGCGACTTTTGTGGTGGACGGCCGGCTACCTGCTTGTTTCTGCAGGCATCGCTTTGCCTGGAATGTTCCACAGTTTGGCATTATCGATTTCTATCTTGCATTAATGGTAAACGGTCACATTTTTATGTAGCGCTTTTCCACCTTCAAGGCACTCAAAGCACTTTACATCAAGGACCCGCTCACCTATTCACGCACATATTCATACACTGATGTACGCAGACACTGGGGGCAAGGTGGGTTATGTGTCTTGCCCAAGGACACAACAGCAGCATTTAGATGCGGGAGCTGGAATCACACCGCCAACTTGTCCGCCAGTGGATCTGACCGCTCTACCAGTGATGTTTATGTTGAGAGTGGGATTTGAACTGCAAACCTTCAGATCAGTGGACAAACACTCTACCAACTGAGCTACCGTCGCCCCTTAATCCAATTACCGTTTTATTTTTATATTATTTGCTTAATAACACCTTGAAAAACATGCTTTATCACTGCGAGTGGACTCTTTACATACTGTGGAACATGCCCGGCAAAGCACCTTTAAAACAACTTCAAACTCATTAGCTAACATTTGCACATTTTAGTGTGCCCTTACCCTCTCCTCAAACCATTACACTAATCTCCTCACATCCAAGGTGAATTATCATTTCTATTTTTCTGTTTCAAAAATCTCAAGCTAAATTTCCTGGAAACACAGAGGCTAGGGCTGGAATACCATTCGCTTTTTGCATGCAGAGAATAGAAAGTCTCCTCCTACCTCACAGACCAGGTGTGCTTGGTTTGCTAAAAAGTCTCTGTACGCTTAATCTTCAATTCAAATGGATGTGCTCCCCTCAGGCTCTCCGCTCACCTCTCTATGCCATCCCCTTTTTCTTTTTTAATTCCCTTCACTGGTCATTTTACAGTCTTTTTCTACAGGTTTGGCTGCCAGCGTACAGGCTTCGGAGGGATGACACATGAAAGAATTCTATGCTGTTGACAATCGCGTATATAAAAAGAGGAGACCTGCATTAGAAGACACTGTCAGGCGAGTGTGCGTGACTGTTGGAGCAGTGTGTTTGAGTGCTAATGAGGGATTGCACTGACTTACTGCAGTTAGGTGAGAAATATAAAATGGCAACCGTTCTAACTGCTTAAAAATCAGTGACAGCAGATGCAATTATTCTAAGACAAGTTTTGCAGCCTTATTTAAATCCGCAATCATCTAAACTAACGAAGTGTAAATGATTTTAGTAAGTAAACATAGATTACTATTTAAGAAACAAAGAACTACAACTTCTATTACTACAACTAGAAATACTACAACATAAATACAATTATTACTGCGCCTTAGGGTTAGGGTTGTTGTACTGTCAAAGATTTTAAAGAGGTGATATTATGCTAAATTGCCTTTTTTGAGCTTTCTACCATGTTATAGCGTTGTTCCCTCATCAAAAACATGCCTGAAGAGGTTTTGTATGTCACCCATCCATGTCTGAGTAATCTAGCGATCTCTCCTGGGCACTAGGAGTATGATTCAAAAGCATGATGCAAAACAATATGCTACAACTTCACAAACCTGATGTGACGTGCAGTAGTTTCAATAGCAGAACACACGCCGTTTGTGTTGTGATAGCGCTCTAAAGGGGGAGTGACTTAGCGTGGGGAGCAGGGACATCAAAAACGTATTAAACATGTTAATACGTTGTTTTCAAAATAATAAAAGGAATAACCTGGTGATCTAAATATCTAATGTGTTTGCAATTAACACCCCATAGAACTGTGTAATACCCCCTCTTTAACTACAACAATGGGTCTATAACTATATATTGCTGGCTTTCAGTTGGGAGCAACTATGATAACTATTGTAAATGTGTTTTTTTTTTTAAACTATAGTAACAGAAATGATACAGTTCAGCATTTGTGCATTTACCTTTTAGATATTGTAAAGTATGCTTTCAAATATGCATGTTCTTTCTGTGTCTGGAGGTCTTACAGGGACAATAAAATCTGTAAACACAAAATGCAAAACAAGCCTGGTCTTAAATTTGTGTAACTAACTATTATGCAGCCAGTGTAAGCCTACATCTTGGCCAATTAGTTCTTGCTGTGTATAATTTCCTTGATTAGAAACGATTGATGTTGAAATAATTACGATGCTAACCAAGAATGTTGTTGCTCACCGTTATTTATCATTCAGAGAAGTTGGCAGAATGGTTGAAGAGCTGTGTTTTGATAATCTCAACATGTAAAAAACAAACTAACCAGACTTACCAAGCGTATTTTTAGATGAAAATCAAGCTACAGCTATGCTCAGTGTTCAAAGAAAACAACATGACACAGAGTTGGTTTCCACTTGAGTAGAGGTTGGAGTATATTATATTAGCGTTAGCTGCTAATTTCCTTAAAAACATCCAGTCAGCTCCACATCAGAGTTCCAGGAAATTTCACAAAAGAGCTCATGGCTGTAAGTGTGAGCTCAACTTACCATAGTGCATTATATCCATGGGTTTCAGACTTCTGTTGCCAATAACAATTTAACAATTTAAAACTAAATCTTTTGAATGGTAAAAATGACGCATATAACAGAAAGCTGAAATCCATGAATATCAGTTTGTCTGATGTAGAAAAACTATGGCAATTATACGTGTCTGGGTCGGTAGGCCTACTGCTACTGCCTCAAAATGTGTGTGCTGCTGTGTACACATGACTGATGTCTACAACACTGACCTTTTATGTGCATATTCCATTTTTTTCACTTTTTTTCCATGTTGTAACGTTGTTCCCTCATGTAAAAAGAGGTTTTAAATGTCATTCATGCCTGTTTGAATATTTTAGCGATCTCTCCCGGGCCCTATTTGAACCCTCCTTATGATTAGCTGTAAGATTCTGTGCAATGCTCAGCCCACAGGCCTTCATCATCCATGCTCCCACACGACAATGTTCCATAAGTATACAAAAACATAATACAAAACTCTACACAGCAACTTCACAAACAAAAAGTTTCACGAAAGTTTCATTAGCGGGATGCACGCTGATTGAGCTGTGATAGCGCTCTGACGGGGGAGTATCATAGCACGGGAAGAAAAGGGAGGGGAGATGCCAAAAATGAAAGTGAAACTTACAAAACATGTTAATATGCTGTTTTTGGCGAATATAACGTTTCCAAAACAATAAAAGATAACACAGTGATCTAAATATGTTATGTGTTAGCAGTCAATACCCCATACCCCCCAAGTAAAATAGCCCCTCTTTAAATAGTCCAATTAAATGAAATATCTTTAAAAAAATAAATAAATAAATAAATAAGGAATGTACATTTTCATTTTCGTGTCTCTTGTTCATTCAGTTCTCTGTACCTGCGTATAAAAATTTGTTGGCGCAATATAAATATGTGGTAAGCCCATGTTATGGCAAAATTCCAGTGAAAAGTCTAATAGTGTACCCCGGCCAGAGTGAGAAACACTTTAAAAACTGCATAGATACAAGACCGAGAGAGTGAAAATATGTTATTGCTATAAAAATCATGTTCCCAATGATATTCTGTTTGCACACTAAAACACTTAGAGCCAACAAACATGACAGCTGTGGCCTCCACTATGCATTTATGAAGACACTGCTGTAAATTCTGCCTCTGCTCCAACTAACAGTAAGTGTCACATATACTGGTGTCAATGAAACGAGTGGGATTTACAAGTCCAGGGTAACAGAGATGCTACTCCAGGGATACAGAAAAACATCTTTTAAATAGACCTTGTAATTTCAGGCAGATATTTAAAGGGGAACTATGTAACTTTTCCGGAGGGGGGGGTCCGTCCACTACCTGCTTGTCCCAATGGAGATGTTCAAGCTTTGCGTAGAATGTTCTTTAGTATGGCATAATTTATATTGCATATATTCAACTAGTATTATTGTTGTTAAATAATATCTTGAAAACCTTGCATTCTCCATAGATCTGAGCTGTAACGTGGTCAGATGCATAGACTGTGGATACTGTATAAATGGACATATCTAACCTTCAAGCCACTGCATTCCAAATAAGAAGTGAGCATAGGCACGTTTTCGGCTCCATTAACTCTGCCTCCAAATTGTCACCCCTCTCTCTGTAACTGCTGCTGTCAGGCTCATCATTTTGGTCTTAAAATGTTCGTATTAACCCGCTCTACATGATCATGGTGTTTTTATTTCACTATTTTGTCTGTCAATCAAGATTGAATATTAAATAACAGACGAATCAGGCGCCTTCTTTCCCCGAGGTTTGATTGACAGTGTCGCTAAGCGCCCGCTCCCTGCTAAACCAGCGGTGCAGGCAGGGAGGGGCGTTACTTTCAACAGCCTCGCTCCGGATTGGCTCTTTGGTTGTTATGATACTTGCGGTTCCCCATATGGAACTTGGCTTCAAATTCGCCCTATAACCTTCAGCCTCGTTGAGCTTCATTTGACTGGAGGCTAATGCTATGGGTGACGTCACACTTCCTTAGTCCACTTCTTTATACAGTCTGTGGTCTGATGGCGTCACCTGCCTGTTTCCATGGAGAGGTTTGTTTAATGTCATACTGTGGTACATTCTATTCTCCATGGCGACAAGCATGTAGCGGATCCTTCACCAAAAAAAGTTGGTTCTTATTCTTTATACAAATGAGACATCCCCGATTTGACATTTTAAAAATCGTTTTTAAATGTATTTATTACTGAGGCCGTTTGGTTTGCTTTTTCTATCTGCCTGGCAGCCCAAAAGCTTTACGCATAGTAATAATGTGTAACATTAAGTCATAGAAATGCCTAGTAGCAGAGTTAGTGGCACTCTAACTGAGCCATTCTAACCATTACGTTAACCCAAGTGTGAGCGTCGAGTACCTGCCTCCCTCCTGTTTCTCTGTGTAATGAGGTGTTCTGAGTGGACTCCAGGTCTGCACTCATTTGCATGGCAGCTGTAAGTAATTGGGCTCAGTACTTCACGTGGTTCTTGATCGTACTGCTTGCAGTTCTAGTAGATTATTGCCAAAAGCATCACCCATATGTCCACCACAGTGCCAGGAAATTGAGATATTTGACAGCTAATGTAAGAAACCGGGATGACGCAGAACATTGTGTAATTATGATGTCAGTTTCTAAGCCAGCTCTTATTTAAACTAGGGATGTGATCTTTCATCCTCTTAAAAAGGGTGAGATTTCATACATTAGCATGCATATGGAGGGCAGAAATAAGTGCTGGCATTACCTTGGCTCACCCTGCATATGGTGGGTGGGAACAAGGCCAGACTGCATGCACAAGTGGGGAGGGGGAAGGATTGGTGTGGGCGGCAAAAGCTCAAAGTGCAGTGCACCCACTAATCTGAAGGTTGACGGTTAGATTCCAGCTAGTAACAGCGCGTACTGCCATTATGTCTGTAAGGCAGCTGCTCTGACTGCACTGTCTGTATAACCTGATGTGTTACAGATGGAAAACAGTCTATGCAACACGGTCTGTTTACACGTGCGTGTTATCTGATGCTCATTAACGCGCACTGTCCAAATAAACTAATAACAACCATATTTAAAGAGCACATATTATGCCATTTTTGGGTATTTAGAAGTTAGATAAAAAGCAAACTGTCATTTTTTTAACCCAACATCTACCCGGAGTTTGATTTATTTTATTTTTTTTTTTTTCAATAGTCGCAAATAAACACAGATAAGTGGCGGGGTTAGGGGTAGGTGAAAACTGAATTTTTTGGAGCTCTGAAGTCTCAAATGCAAGACAAAGTACTCAAACACACACAAGACAACTTTGAATAAGTTTAAGATGAGGGAAGTCCACTTTAATTTATTTAAATAGATTAATACGCATGCACACAAGCAACAAAACACAAAGCAGAACAGGAGCAACTCAAATTGACCATTTTCTGACCAATGCAAAAGAGAGAACCACATTATGGACTGGGACGGAGCAAACATCACTGGGGCAGAAGACAACAAATATTGTCACTGGATTAAGAAGGCAACTGAAATATGGAAACGTGCCCACGGGACTTTAAACCGGGACGAGGGGGCTTTTTTGCTCTGTCCTGGGGAACTCGAACTGCAGATGGCATCGCGTGGCCACTCTAGGGAGGACCGCTGGTGAGCAGTCAAAACTGTCAGGTATGAAACAAACTAAACCCTTGGTCTAGAAAATGAATCTATTAAAAATAAATAAATACATAAATAAATAAATAAATAACTGAATAAATGAATAAATGAATGAATGAATGAATGAAATAAATAAATAAATAAATAAATAAATAAATAACTGAATAAATGAATAAATGAATGAATGAATGAATGAATAAATAAATAAAATTTAATTAAATAAAGATGAGAGGACACTGCTATAACACAGTTGTAAGCTCGTAAAAGCAAATTTAACTTAACATGTCTCCATAAGATGTAACGTGTCATGAAATTAAAATGCAAACAAGAGCATATTGTTCAACACATTTCACACGAATGTTACTATGGGACTAACACTATACATAGTGCTTTTCCTCTCTTGTTCGCACTTACTGTTCCTCATAAAACCCTATAATCTCGTCTACATTTTCTGTGGGGTCTGAGGAACAGAAAAACACTGTCAAAGCTTAAGTGCAAGTGTGTGACATTTTTCCTCTGGATTTGTTGGAAAAAGTAGTTGTAGTAGTTGTAGTGATAAGAATCTAAATGTTATGACGACGGGTGGATCAAAAAAGTGCAGACAAGTGAACTCAAAAATAGCAGGTTTTACCAAAAAGACAAAGGCTGGGTGCTGGGAGCTGGGTCAGAGGTTGAGGTGGTGTGTGCGGGTGTGGGTCTGGTCCAAAAACAAGGTCTGAAGAAAACATGAAAAAGCGAACGAAGTAATTAGAAAAACACAATGAAACAAAAAACTAGGTCAAGCAGTTACAATACCACGATGGATAAACTGAGGATCTGGCAATGTGTGGATGAATGAGCTGAGTCTTTTCACTGCAGAGGTTGTAGCTTGTTTGGCAACGGGCTGCAGGTGAGTAGTGGGCGGAAACCATTGGTGAGGATGGTGCCAGACTCTCCGCCCAGACACAGAAGGGAGGGGGGAGACAGCACAGGAGAACACAGGGAAATACAGGAATCCCGACACTAAGTCATTTTCCAGACATCAAAATATGGGGTTTATTCATCTTTCACTGGTTTATCCACAACTTACTGTTAAGAGTTATGTTAAAAAATTGTTTAGAAATGACATCCCTCTTGAGCCAACCATTTACTGTATTTAAAATAGGAGCTTCACCCCATATGGAAGCCTGCACATCAGCTGCTTTGTAATTAAAAATGTTCATTTCAAGTATAAATTTCCATCCAGACTTACATTTTAAATAAACAATTTTCAGATAGTATTTTGATCTTTTGGTCTTTTGTGGAAGCGTCCCATATTAAGCTCCTATTTGTGTCAGTGGAGAGTGTAATAGTCTGTTACACTCCAGCTCAGACAAAACATAAGACTTCTTTGTAATGAGGCCAGCTAATCAAATGTAAACCCTTCATTTTGATCACAAGAGCTCTCCAAATCACTCATAGCATTCATTTTATATTCCCATTTCAATCCAATTAGACTTAGAAAAAAAGATTTCCAAGATGTCTGCAGATAGGGTCACCAACTGCAGATGTCGTGAGAGAACCAATGTCAAAAGGTAATTTCAAATCACATAAAAACATAATTAACATATAAAAGGAGATATTGAAAAACAGAAGTGGTCTGAGCCATGTGACCTAAACTCATTTCATACTTGACCTTAGAAGTATAAGTATCGCCGGAGAGCATTTGAAATTGAATTCTTGATAGCCAATAAATTCTTACATGTTTATCAAGCTTAACCTGCATTCAGCAATGACTGAGAGAGAAGAAGAGTATCAAGGATTTTCAAAGATAAAACAAACATGAAGGCCAAGAAGGCAAGAGAAGAAGTGTAAACCTTGGAGCTTAAATGTATTAGAAAAAAAATCTATAAAATATAATAATATCATTTAAAAACTCGATTGTTAAGACGCGATTGTTGAGAGCTTCCTTTAATAGAGTTTGAAAGAAAAAACATGATATTCAAGCAAGAGAGCTCAGTGAGGGAAACCATAGCAACTTAATAATACTGCATTACAAATCCAACTATTGATCTATTGTGTTTGTGTCCTATTGAATACTACTACAATATACTATAGACAATGTAACTGTTGTGTTATGTTCCTGCAGTTATCTGTTTCATTTACTGAATTTCCAAAAACTCTATAAAACCTTTCGTGACAATGGGGGAAAAATGGCTTCTTTGCTTAATGGACAGAGCATTTACACCGAGACTAAAGATCTGTTCCTGAACAAATTAGACCATGTATAACAATAACATGTTGACATGATAACATGTTTTTATTTTCTTAGTGGTTTTTCTAAAATGAGCAATATAACCCTCTCCTGGCATAAGGAGACTGTGCAAAAGCATAGGGCCTCATCAGTCACAATTATAGTTAATACAGGATACTGTGATGCCTTTACTAGCACAATAAGCACACCTTTGTCTTTTTTTGTAGAAAATGTAAACCCATATAACTAAAACGCAAGATGTCCAAATAAGCCCGGTCTTGGTTTGGGTAAAGTATGGTATGGTTATGGTAAGTATTTTCAAACTTAAACTTAAAGCAGACCTATTATGCAAAATTGACTTTTCAGAGCTTTTAACCATGTTGTAGTTTCCCCTTCTCAGTTCCCCTCTCGAAGTTGTATTTGAAGTGATTCGTGCATGTTTGAGCATCTTTAATTGCTTATTTTCAAGACGCCATATTGCCGATCAATCCCCGTTTTCACCACCACCGGCATACGCCCACTGCTCTCTACTTACTTTGTTCTCCAATTTTATTTTTGGTACAAGTGAATAAAAATCTGCTACTTGCTAGTGTGATCTGCAGCTAGTCATAGGAGGTGCCGACAGCTACACGGCTCTTTGTTCTGATGACGTTTACATCAGCTCCCATTGGGCACAGCAGTTTCTTGTTTCTTTTATGACATCATTTCAGATGAATATTGTGATTTAAAATAGGCAAATTATAACATAATGAACCACGGATGTCATAGATTATAGCTTTATAGCAGACACAAGCACAATAGGTCTTCTTTAATAAAACATGAATTATTTAAGGTATAAGAAAAACTCTTTTATTTCTGCAAAAGAGGCATTATGCACAGACACAAACAGCTCTGCAACTATTACCACTTTAGATTCTGAATGAAATCATAATGAATCACACATAGCCTCCACATAGTTACCCTAAAGTGGATTTTACGCTCCGTTTTATCAACACTTTGCATACTGTTTAAACCAAAACTATGAAAGATGTTTTGTTTTGTTTCAGTCGTTTCAATCACTGTATAATGTCTTCTGCATGCTCTTTTAGGCACCATTTTGTATTCACGCATTGGTCATTAAAAACCTATCGCCTTCTCCCTAGGTGCCCCTCACTGGTTTGTTTAGAGCAGAGGTGACTGCAAGGTTGTCTCCCCTACTTTTGAGTTGTGTTATTTACTGACAACATTGTATCAGACGAACTCAAAACGCCTCTATAATTTGACCCATTACAGACTTCTGCGCAGAAAATTGACTCGCATATTGGAAATGTACTTGAGACGCCTCGCTGTTTCATATCCGAAGACACCGAAACACTCGCAAGGCAACTTAAATCTAACCCAAGAAAAATACCGTAATAACTGTAATAAAGTCTCAGGGAGCGTGCAATTGGGTTTTCGCGAGGAGTTCATTACGCCTTATCTTGTCTCGACACAAAACAGACAAAAAATCCTCAAATGGAACTGATCAAACCGGCGAGCTTGGCAGGATCTGGAAGTTCGTTAATCAAATTTTGTAATGAGCATTTCTGTTTAACACAATTATTACAGTGGTTGGATAATAGCTTGATTGTTTCGTGTTGAAAAAAATGTAAAAATAAAACTTGGTGCAGTGTCACAAAGTCATCTGGTGAGACATTTAATCAGCCTTTTTCCATAATAAGTTTTCTTTCTCCTTGAGACATACACAAGCCATGGGAATATCTATTAGGTCCTTAATTAATTGCAAGCTCACGGTCCGGAGGCACATCTCAATCTTGGGACTTTTTCTGCTAGCTACAGCGGGTCATAGCATGCGCGGGCCGTAGCTGTGAAGGGTGAAGAGCAATAATTTAATCATTGGAGCGAGGAGGGGCTTTGGATGTGAGGCGGTGGAGCGGACAAGGGCGCGGGATACAGAGTGAGAGGGGTACTTGAAGGAAGGAAAGATGCATGTGGAATGAAGGTGTTATTGGGTAGAAAGTAGGTCAATGTATAGGCCTACGCAGGCAGTGTGTGTAAATATGCTGAGCTCATTAGAATGGAAGTCATATAAAAGTTGCAGAAGGAGTCACTTATCTTGAAAATGATGGTCCCAGTGGTTTAGTTAGCAAACTGTACTGGCTTATAATGAACCTAAACTTCTGGTTAGATTCCTGATACAAACTTGTTTTTCTTTCTTTATCTTTATTTTTACAGGGGAACCCAATAACAGCACTTGGGCTCTCTTTTTCATGGCTCTCCCGTGTTTAAAATACAATACAAATAGAAAAATAAACAAAACAAACAAGTATATAAGTCCATTTAAAACATTAAAAACAGGTGCAGGTGTGTGTATAAAAGTTTGTTACCAGAATATTAAATTGCGTATCCAGTTTTGCTATTTCCTTTAAGTGTATTCCATTTTTCTGAAGCAAAACATCTAAAAGCCCACTTTCCTGTCTCAGTTTTGGTGCAGCTAGTCCTTAGCCTTACGCAGTCATGTGATCTGGTATTAAATGTTCTGGTATCATTGGTTCACAAGCAGGTGAGGTATTCTGGCAGTTTTTGAAGTAGTCCCTTATAGATACATTTCATACAGCGCTGCTCTTCTAACAGACAGTGATGGCCAACCCACTTTTTCGTAGAGAATACAGTGATGGGTTTCAAATCAATCACCTGTAATAAAACGAAGGACAGAGTGAAATAGTGGATCCAACAGTTTCAAAGTAGAGGCTGAAGTCTGCATGTACACCACATCCAGTACGGAAAGAAAGGTTGCTTGCACTATTTCTTTTCTGTAATTTATTGGGATACAATATTTGTTTCTGTAATAAAATGATAATTTTGTCACAATATGCTGATAAAAGTTTGATAGAAGTATCCAGGGATTCAATATTATTAATCACTTCTATAGACTCACTATTGAGTTTGGCAAATAACTAATTTTAAAGGACCCTAATGAAAAATAGATGGATCATTTCAAGGGGCTATCCTTAAATAAATAAATAACAAAATCTTGCAACTTTCTCGAGCCCTGTTAAGCAAAGCAAAAGGATGGAAATAACATATGCATCATTTTATAAAACTGGAAAAGTAGCCACAAAAATAACATATATAGTTGTTAAAGGTGCAATGTACATTTTCTGGTAGAGGGTCCACCATCTGCTTATTACCTGGAGATGTTCCACAATATGGTATCAAATTTATAAATCATGCATTCAGCCTCTCCGCAGATCTGACCTGTAACTTGCTACACCATGAAACATTCCAAGCAAAGCAATGACATCTCCATGGATACAAGCAGGTGGCAGACCCTCAACACTTAAATATATATTCACAATTTTTGCTTTATTTAAATTTCTGTACAACTTATGTTATGCATATTCACCTTGTACCCAAACTCTGTCACGCATGGAGGGGTAGTGCAGAAGGTGATCGTGAAGGTGCCATTTGTGGGGGAGGCCTAAGACGATACGCTAGTAAACAAATTGAATAATTAATGAACAAAAATGACAAGACCAGAAATGCCACCTCTCTACGGCAAAATTAATTCAGCGTTTTTATCTTCTGACATCAGGTCGACACCAGAAGCACACTTTAAACAAACATGATCTTTTCAAGGTTATGGGTTTAATATGTCAAAGACCCACATAGCATTTTGTTGTACACAGCAGGAACAAGCTAAGACGGTGTGAAGAATGTAATAATGTAACACAAGCCTTGGTAAGAAGTTCCACAGCACCTTTAATTGATTTAACAAAAGTGATGTTCGCGTGTACATGTTGCACCATTTTCTAGCACTATATTTGTCATATAACAGCTTCACAATAAAGCTGTTATTTATTACACTTTTTACATTCTTAACCTTACTAAACTGTGCACACTTCTTAAAATGCCACATTTTATCATCTTAGTTAACAAAGACACCGCATCTTCAGAATAACGTCTGATCTCAGAAGCTAGGGTTGTGTCCGGTTAGTATTTGGATGAGAGACCGCTGGGAATACCAGGTGTCAGAGCTGGGCAGCGGTGGCTCTAGTGCAAACTAGACACTACTTCACCCATCTTCCCTAGTATGGATGTGGTGTGAGTGCTTTCGTCGGTCTACCCCAGGGCAGCTGTGGCTACAGTTTCCAATACTGAGCATGGAGTGAGCGTCTTAAAAAGCTCTAAATAATACTACTACACTATTATTAATCTGGCTATTATTAATATATAGACATGTCCCACTGTTTTTTTTTAAATATTTTGTTCTCCATCTGATGTCTCTCATTAGAGCATCCTAATGATTTTATACCATTATACCATTATACCATTTTGGGACATGAGTCAGAGAATTATTCGTTTTAAAATCCAGATTCTGAGTCTTCTTTTACCATTGAAAGATAATTATAGTCAAGAAAAAGATAAATTGACTTGGAGCAGTGATCCATATTAGCGGCTGAAAACCCCTGCTGTAATCTCACTGTCCCTTCACGTTTTGAGTTCCGTTCATCTTCCATCCTTTCTCGCCCCTAGCAATCCCAAATTCTAACTCATTTTGACGAGAATGAAACAATATAACCCTATGTAAAACCTGCTGCGTAACCCGTGTTTGCACAATTCCGGCTTGATCTGCTTTGAAGGGAGCAAGACTAATGACTTAAACATCATGAATGAGCAAAGAAGGCAAAAAATATGAATTTTTGTTTTTTTCACACGGTCCAGTGGGATAGGGGTATCTCTCTCAGGTACGTGACCCAGCTCGGGGCGATAAGTGGAGGCCACAGTGCTTAGTGATGCAGGGGAGCGTGCAGCTTGGGGGAAGGAGAGGGTAGGGGAGGAGGACAATACGGAACAGGTGGGTGATAGATGATCCAAGAAGCAGAGAAAGCAGGCATGATCTGGCAACGCATGCAGACAACAGAACAGCTTCAGAGGTAATTGTGCGTCTGGTTATCGATAGCTGTGATTGTACTATTTTTTATTGTTTTAGTCACAGCAATAGCATATGCAGAGAAGCGTTTTGTTGTTGGATAATAGTGGAGATGGAGAGTGTTGAGTCTAGAACCACTCACATTTATAGCCCATATGTTCTGTTGTTATTCATAAGTTCTTAGTCTTTAGTATTTTTTCTCTTTGCTATTGTTTTTGTTTTCATTAAAAAATGAGCTACTGTGTGCAAAGATTTATCTTGTGGATTAATACAGTAACCTCAGTGGTGGATGAAGTACTCAGTTTTGTTACTTAAGTAAAAGTACAGATACATAGGTAAAAAGTTACTCAAGTAAAAGTAAAAGTATCACATTAAAAAATCTACTTAAGTAGATTTAAGTACCCGTTTGCAAATGTACTTTAAGAGTAAAGAGCAAAAGTATTTCACACAAGCATTGTTAAATGTAGTGATATTGATTAAAAATGATAAATATTTTTGATCGACAGTAACAACACATCCTTTTATTTTTCTTATGAATTTTGTGTATTTATTTTTGTTTGCTCAAAGCTGAAGCTTGAACTCAAAAACCACACACATGGTAAAAATAACCCCTCAAATCATATGAAAAGTACTTTTTACTGTTCAAAAATGTAGTGGAGTAGAAAGTACATATACCTGCTCTCAAATGTAGTGAATTAAAAGTAAAAAGTATCCACTGTAAAATGTCCTTAAGGAAAGTACAGATGCCCAAACATTCTACTTAAGTTCAGTACTTTACTACTTGTGCTTTGTTACTTTCCACCACTGAGTAACCTTGACATTATGAAATTGCAAGATAGGGATAAAAACAAAACCCTCTCACAGGAATAGCAACAAATTACGAATACCTTTGGGCTATATTACTGGACAACTCACTATGCCTGCATATCACAGGCTTGGTATACAGTATTTCTTTCAATCAACTTTTATGTTTATAAGGGGACATAACATTTTGAATTTAACCACAAAATGGTTAAGAGTGTTCTTCCTAAATATGAGGTTATATACATAGCCTAGATGAATCCAGTTTTGTTTGCACTTAACTACATTCTCTGTGGCCACACTGCATCAATTCCTATTAAACTCGATTTAAAAAAGGTTGTACAAGGAAGCCACTTTTATTGATGCAATAGAATCTGCTCCTGGGGCGACTGTTCTGATGGAAGTGAAGGCAGCCAGGATTTAAAAGTTCCTCACAAATGTTTCAGTTGAGTGGATTTGGAGCTGTGAGCAGAGCCTGAGAGGAGCCGTGACTCATCCATCTGTGAGTATTTACCTGTGTTTGTCTCTCAGATCAAACCCAGCATCAGTATAATGACACTTACGCGCCACTGGTGGAATGAGAAACAATTTGACTTCCTACAAAGAGTCAAGCTCCATCAAAAGGAATTAGTGCAAACAATATTCAGCGATTCATAATGTATTTGTGATGGGTTAAAATTAAATCATGCAAATAATTAAAAAAATATGCGATTTAGCAGAGACGAACTGTTACTAGTTCCATATTTCATAATAATAGACCAATGCATTTGTCTGAGATAGAGCTTTTCTAGATCCTAGACTTAGGATTAAACAAACTTTATTGATCTACAAAGGAAATTACTTGGACAGCTCACGATATTATGACAAAGCCCAAAATATAAATGGTGGTGAATTTCTAATAAATGAATGTAGCAAAAATAGCATGAGACAGTTTCATGCAATGTTTATTATTCACTCCCTAGACTGACAAAAAATGGGGCTGCCAATTTCCACCAATCTCTGATCACCACAAACCTCTCATATACACAAGACAACGATACATCAGCGAGGGGGTGAGGTGAAGTGTCTTGCCTAAGGACACAATGCAGACATTCAAGTTGGTGGAATAATGCTCTTAAGTATTGAGCAAGATCCACACAGAAAGTTCTCCTGCACATAGATGGTAAAGCAACTTCTGCCTACTAGAACTGAATACTAAAGGTTTGAACTATTTCTAAGGGTCATAATATTAATAGCCTATAATTACGCTCATGGTCCGTAATCAAACCGAGCAAATGTAAAATAAAATGTAGCCTTACACTCACCACCTCTGCAGTTCACTTGGGCAGTTATTATGCACAGCTTGTGTGTGTGGATCCATGTTTACTCCTTAGGTTCAGGATAATTAGCTCACATTGTCCTATAAAATAAACAGGGAAAACACAGTCAGCTCCCTAGCACTGTTCCTTGTTCATTTGAAAGCCTTCCTCTTGTGCTTTCTGCAACTTATCTATTCAACGTATGCATTTGTACAATTACAGTTGTTATTATTGACCAAAAATACATTGAAAAACATGCATTCTTGCAGTGAGCAGGCTCGCCTCTCCCCAGATTTAATCTATAATTTGGCCTATAGTCATACTGTGTAACATTACAGGCAAAGCAATACCATCTGCATGAAGACAAGCTGTTGGTGCGCACTCCACTAGAAAAGTTACATGGTACACCTTTAAACAGACTACAAGCCAAAAACAATACACTATTAGGCAAAGACGGAATGGAGATAATAAAAACATGAATCCACTGAGCATAGGACTCTGCACACAGATAAGCCTTGGTGGTATGATAATGTGTTGTGCGTATGAAAAATACAAAAGAACTAGACAGAAGGCTCACCAATTTACAGACTTGACTAGAATAACCAGTCGTCTTGGGCTTGGTCTCCAATGCTGGTTTCATCATCAACCATCGCATCCCGGTGATAATTAATCTCAATGAACCATGCAATATATAGGTATATCTGACATAATATTCATTCTAAATACATTTCCGGGCTTTAAGTGTGTACTTTGGTAAAATGTAGTACAATATATGCTGCGTAAAACAGTTGTTTATATTTGCCCCGCCTGACTTTACCGCCCTAGTCTTGAAAACGGGCGCACCCCTACGGACGTGACGTAGGCGCGCTGCAATTCAAACTTCAGGAAACGAAAGCGTCCGAAATAAACCGTCTAGTTGTCATCATCAACGGGTGTATCTCGTCTCTCTAGCTACAGTCCATTTTCTCTGTAAGTCTTGCATTTTCTAACAATATTTAGCGATTACCGATTGTACAGTTTGTCCCTCACAGCGTAAAATAATACGTTACGTTATGATAAACCATGGTTCTATTGAAAACATCAGTGAACTAAGCGATCTCACAAGTGCTAACTGAAATGACTCATCTCATAAATTAACTAATAATTATTTAAAACATGATCAGGTTTCCAAATTGTCCTTTGCCTATTATAAGCAGGAGATTTGCAAGTCGTCCAATTGTTTTTCTAAATATGTGCAAATACAGCTGTCAATTTTGGAACACTGCTTTTTTCTAGGCACTCTCTCACTCAGCAGAGCCATGACATCTAAAGGTGCCAAAGAGACCATTGTGTCCAAGTTGGGCTTCAAATCAAGCAGTTCCTCCTCCAAAGTTGAAGCAGAGTTGGATCGTGTGAAAAAGGAAAACGCTCACCTCAAAAAAAAGATTGACGAACTCGCCAAACGACACATCCGACCACCTGACTCTGATAAAAGCAAGTTGCTGGAGGTACAGGAAACTCAGCCTCATCCTGTCTCCTGTTTGCGAATGCAAGATTTACATTTTTTTTGTTTTTTGTTTTGTCTTTGCGACCTTAGAGGATCCTTTCCCTGGAGACACTACGGGAGAGAAATAACCAGCAGTTGTTGGTCAAAGAGCAGGAACTTGAAACTTTGAGACAGCAGCTGACAGCTCGAGGAGGAGAGGTATGTGCGCACTAGTGACAGGAGAAATGCATCCATAATAAAATGCAATACGACTGGTGCAATAGGTCCACACTGAAGGCTTTTGTAAACATTATTCTTTTTCAAAAATAGGTGACAGTTGGCAGTGATTAAGATGTATGTCTATGCTTTTTCTGCTGCAAAATTTTGTCTCTCTTTGCCGTGGTATTGACGGCATGATGCTGCATGTATGTATGGATGGCAGCAGACAACTGTCAAAGAAGAAACAAATCACGCTGGCTTTTCACCGAGCTGCCACAGTAACAGTTGGTGGGAAATGACTTCTATCTCGCCTTTGACAGCAGCTCAGCCGAAAAGAAGTTTAGCCACAAACATGGCCCCAATGCTGTGCACTTCAATTTTACTGGTGAACTTTTGAAACCTAATGGTTTCAAATCTATTTATGGCTTATTTACTTGACATCTGAAAGTAAAAAAATAAATATATAACTACAAGTGCACCAACACCAAGTTCACAAAGTTCACCAAGTTACAAATTATTTTAATTTGTATGTAGTACATTATTAGTGAGGTGTTTAAGATGTCACAGTTTAAATATTAAATAAATCTCTCATAGTTAATAATAATAATAATTATTATTATTATTATTATTATTATTATTATTATTATTATTATTATTATAGACAAAGT
>KN483650.1:0-18912 GCA_000787095.1 Periophthalmodon schlosseri | reverse complement strand
CAGACATTTTCAAATTTTGTTCAAATTTGTAGTATTTTATTTGGTTTTCCATATAAAAATAATCAATTTTATTAAAACTCATCATCAATCAATAAAAGGAAAAAAATACTATTCCACCCAGCCCTTCATTGCTAATATTTTACATGGACGTATTTAGTTTAACATTGGGTTTTATGTTGTACCTTGTCCATGTGGTGATTTATAAATGTTAAATATACTTTGCTTTTAGTTATGGGTTTCAGTCACATGACCTTTTCCTGTTAAAAATCTCTTTCATCACTTGAAACTATTTATATTCAGATATAATGTGCTTTTTGTGTCTTTATTGCAGAATGGAAAACAGGCGCCTCCTGCAGAAGTGGCATTGGTGCAAGATCAACTGAAAGATGTGGGTCTGATTATTCATTCATATGAATCATATCACACTATTTTGTACTGTGAAAAAGTCTGTTGTTTACATGAAACACAAAACGCCTTACCATGGCAAAGATACCTGAATTTGCCTCATTCAGATATTCATCCGATTAAACCAACCTTATCTTATATGAGAGTTTGGTACTATTGGTTTACATTTTTTCCTTACTTACTGGGCATTTTAATATAAATGTTTGTTTTTGGGGCAGGCTCTTGAGAAGAACCAGCAGTGGTTGGTGTACGACCAGCAGAGAGAGGCCTATGTGCAGTCAGTGCTGGCCCGCACTCGAGAGCTGGAGCAGCAGCTGGCCAAACAGCAACAAGCTACGCCAGAACCAGCCTCAGAGGGTGAGATGGTTCATTATTTACACACACTCTGAAGCTAACTCACTGCTCTGACCATCTCCATCTTTCTTGTTGTTGTTCCAAGTAGGGGTGGGTGATATTGATTAAAAACGAACATCTCAATTTTTGGGGGGGGCTTATCCTGATGCAGATATTTAGATGATATTTTGGCTGTCCATCAAAATTGTGCTAAAATGTGTCTGTACATGTCTTGGTTGAGGTTCAAATATCTCAAAAAATGTAAATTTAACTACAAAGTGCAGAAATATTGTCTATATAAGTTTGGAAGATTACTTTGCAAGTTTTCTTTTTTATTTTCAATCACCTCTTTTGCAGTCTTTTTTTAAACAACTTTGCAATATCTTTTTTATATATAGATATATCACCCACTTCTAGTTCCATGTAGGGCTGTAGCGCATTAGTTTTATTTTATTGGGATTATAAGGATTTATAGCAGCAGGAAGGAAGTAAGTTAGTAAGTTAGCTGGAGTTTTTGGAGTGATTGGACAGTTTAATCTGCCTTTTCACATTACTCATTTACTCATATTTCTCTGTATACATAGTAGTTGTTGCATAAGATCCTAATAATTTTTAGAGCTTTTTCCACACCACACTCCTTTTTTAAGCAGATGAATAGATGCACAGGACATATCTGTATTTGACCAATAATTTTCAACAGCCCTAGTTACAAGACTGCTCTCAAGAACCAGTCAACTGTTTATGTCGTACGTTTGCAAGTTGCGAAATCTATGTAAACAGTCTAACTGATTTATAGCTGTACCAATCCTTCCCCAAGGCATAAACTGGAAAGGTGTTTCTGGAATGCTCTTGACAAGGGAAAAACAAATTGTGTTTTCAATGTGTCTGTGCAAATGTATTAGAATATATTTGGCAAGCCAAGTACAATACAAGTGGGTGGAAAAATACAAATTGAACTCACTTTTGAAATTCTTTGGACAGCTGGTCAAGCAAAGGATGATGATCAGAAGAAGCACTCAGAGCAGATGCTGGCGGCGGTGCAGAAAGATTTAGAGACACAGAAAAATGAGGTCTCCAGGAGTCGACTTGAACTGCAGATTCAGAAGGAACAGGTAAATCACATTTGTCCTGGGACCATGCACTGGCCAGGTATTACACTTACATTTAGGAGGCTTACCAAGGGCTAGGCGTTATGGCAATAAAAATCGATCTGATCCCTGTGATGATGTTCTATTTTGGTGAAATTGTTATATTTCTCTTTAATGAAGCTCTATGCTCAAACATAGACACTATTCTCCACCCACCCCTATTGGTGAGCCTCTATTATGCTCTGAGTGATCACTGTGATTGGTTAAATCCATCCAAGTGTGAACTCTCAATAGCTGATGACTAGTTAATTGTTCATAATGTAAACAAAGATACAAACAGTTTGAATCATGATAAAAATGTAATCTTGCCTCTAGAATTTTTTTTTTTTTTTTGCCTCACTTATTGATCATGGCCACTTGCCTAATATGCAAACCTATACACACAACAGCCATGTATTTTATTTTGACACTTAACTATTGTAACTAGCTCGTAAAGGTGACTGACTAATCTTCTTTTAATTGAAATGAATAATTTTACTCCAATCCATGCATTCATTTATCCCTCCCTTACACTGGTCAGATTTTCTTGCCCCCTAATTGTCAACTTTCTACTTATTAAGAATGTCCATATTATGCCTCTGAGCAATAATATTGGTTTTGTGTCGCTGTGCAGAACTCAAAGGCCCAAGCTGAAGTGGAGTGTCAAAAGCTGCAGGTTTCTCGGCTCCAAAGCCAGATCGCAGCTTTGCAGAGCAGCTACGAGATCAAATGTACCGAGATGTCATCACTGCAAAGGAAGTATGAAGTCAAGAACAGAGAGCTGGGGGAGGCCAGAGAGGAGCTGCAGGGGGAGAAGCTCAGGAACAGGTACACAATCTACTGTAACGTATCATTCTTACTGTTAGAGATGCAACTATTCATCAGAATAACTGTGGCTAATCAACAGTTTTAATAATCATTATATGGACTTAACACACTCTGAAACACATGCCAAAAGAACGTATTAAATCAAAATGTCAAAAAACAAATATTTTAGATTTTTATTAATGATACAGTTAATTTGTGAAATGTATTTAAAGGTCCTATATTACGCAAAATTGATTTGACTAACTCCTTATTATTAGTCTATCTACATCTGCAGAGCTCTAAATGCTCTGTTCCACCTCGTGATGTCATGAAGCAGTAGTTTTCAAATTATCAGATAGCTTTTTACTTTTTGCTCAGTAGACACTGGTAATTCCAGGGCTGAAATCATCCCAGTGATTCTAGTGAAGGTGTATGGAGTTTAAAAACACAGTGGATCACTTCCTCTATTACCACATGACATCAAAAGGTGGAACAGAGTGTTTCCTGAGAGGAGAACACATCTTACTGGATCATGGGGATGTGGTGCACATACAGACTTCGGCCATTGTTTTGAAATCACTGGATCCACTATTTCACTCTGGCCTTCGTTTCATTACAGGTGATGGATTTGAAACCCATCACTGTATTTTCTATGAAAAAGTGGGTTGGCCATGGTCTATTAGAAGAGCAGCACTGTATGAAATGTATCTATAAGGGACTACTTCAAAAACTGCCAGAATACCTCACCTCCTTGTAAACCAATGATACCAGAACATTTAATACCAGATCACATGACTGCGTAAGGACAAGCCGCTCCAAAACTGATTTTTGCTTCACAAAAAATGGAATACACACACCTGCACCTGTTTTTAATTTTTTATATGGACTTATATACTTATTTGTTTTGTTTGTTTTTTTCTGTTTGTATTGTATTTTAAGCAGACCACCCATGAAAAGTGCTCTCGTTGGGTTCCCCTGTCTAAATAAAGATAAAGAAAAATGCAGGGTTTGTGTGTTAAACATGTGTGAATGAAACAAAACACAGCTCCAGGTATGTTTGTGATGAGGAAACAATTATAATATAGATCAGAAAATAGCATAATATGGGCCCTTTAAAAAATCTCAGTGTACAATAGAAATAATTGCTTGACTAGTTGACTAATCGGAAAAATAATCATTACTTGCAGCTCTTCAAATGCATTTTTCAGTCGCACTTTTAAAGATTTTTTTATTTTTTTTATTTTTTATTTTAGACATACAGTGAATGAGGAAAGAAAAGTGTCCTCCGAGCTGACAGACCGAATGAGGATTGAGCTGGAGACGACAGACCTGAGACTTGAGGAAGAGAGAAAGAGATCGGCTGAGCTCCTTCTACAGGTGAAAAGTCCTTTATCATTGATGCAATAATGGTAAGACCGGTCACCTACAAACAAATGGTTGGTGGTTCAACCCTAGCTCAGACCAGCTTACCTTCTTTGTGTCTTTGAGCAAGACACCCACCTTGTCAATGTATGAACGTGGTTTCTTCAACTCCAAGGTGGCTGTGGCCTCAGATGTGAATGAATAATGCAATGCAAAGTATCCTGAAACGGATAGGCGCTTTATAAATACAAGGCATTATTTGATTTATTTATATAGCCTACCGTATTTTCTGGACTATAAGTCACACTTTTTTTTCATAGTTTGGCCGGGGGTGCGACTTATACTCCAGTGCGACTTATACTCAGGAAAATACGTATTTTAATGTAATTAGTATGTAGCTTTATTTCTAAATAGGCCCTGTGCACAGCAGCATGCTAGCTAGCTTGCTGTGTCTCAAAGCTAATGCTAACGTTTAATAAATGTATAAAATATAAAATAAACAGCCTATTAAATTTAAAATTGATTCATGTAAAGACTCCGATTGTTTTTTATATGTAGATTATTTCAGTTTGTGGTGTTGTTTTAATATTTGCCTCAAAATTACCATTAGTGCTAGCACTGAGACACAAACACCGAGCCACTGTTCACTGTCTTTAAATATGCATTATTTTTAGCAAAAACCTTATAGACATAAAATTGGACGGAAGGAAGTAGTGACGCTTACACTGAGGTTGCTGTGCACAGAGCCAATTTGTCAGCCAATTTTTGTTTTTCTATAGGTGTTCTTATGAAGTGCCTAACTTTGTATACGTTTTGAGTTCCTCAGGTCAATATGTTGCAGAAATCTCTCTTGAGCCAAAAAGAAGAGCAAATGAGAATTGCTACTTTGGAACAGCAGGTAATCTAACGTCTTACCGCACATTGCTAACATTATATTCAATTACCTTCCATTTAGCTTAACATTTGAACATTTTCTCCCTCTTTTAGATCCAACTGTCTGCTAAAGAGTTTGAGAATGAAAAGATTGATCGGCAGAGCATGCAGCACCAGTTACAGAAGGTGCTGAAGGAGCTGCGGAAGGCTCGTGATCAGATTGCTAAACTAGAGTCTGCGGTATGTTCAACTGCACACAAATCTATATATTGGCTTAAGTCTTTTTATCTTTTCCCTTTAAAACCTAATGCCTAGTTAGGTTTCCTAAGGGTAACCATCTACTTTAATATGCTAACTTTGAGGACAAATGGTTCAATATGTCACGCCCACCCATTAAAGAAGAGCAGAGATCAGGTTAATCTACAGTTTTAATTTCAACTCTCTGTATTCATTATCTTATGCATAACTGTTGAATTTCCCTAGAATAATGTTGACATCTTTCATAACGTTAGCCTTATAATAGTGATTTAGCAATAATTTCACAGGTTGGGTTTAATCTCTGCATAAACCTTGTAATATTACGGTATGTTTTACAATAGTACGCTGCAGTATTCTAGAAATGTAGATGTATTCATTTCCACTTTAAAAAAATGGCACAGTTGTACATTGTGTTTCCAAAATCCTCTAAATGCTTAACATTTGCCAACCTCCAAAAACTATTTTTTTGGGTGGAGGGTATACAGATATTTTCTCTCTGATAATGTAATAACTGTTGCCAATAATGTAGTAATTATTGGCAAGAGTTATTGCGTTATTGGCTTGTTATTACATTATCAGCTTATTACATTTAAACTTGGTCAAAATGACATTATTGGCCATATTACCTTATCGATTGCTACAGGGCGTGCCACTTGCTTGCTTCATGGAGATATTACTTCCCTTGGAATGTTCCACAGCATGTCCGTGGAGACAAGCAGTTGACGCCATCAGGCCAAGTTACAGGGCATATCTATGGAGGGGCAACTGCGCACCCAATAAAAATAGATGTTTTTCAAGGTATTTTTTTAGCTGGAACATTCCAAGTAAAGCCATAACATCTCAGTGGAGACAAGCAGGTGGTGACGTTACATATTGTACCTTTAATACAGGCTCATAAGTATCAAAGATCAAGATCAAACACACATTTGATTATTTCAGCGCTATTATTGTAACATTTGGTTGGCTAAATGGGTTTATAGTGATCATGACTTTGACAGTATTTTTGCTGCACTATAATGTCTATGGAGTTCTCTCCTTTACATGCCACAACATAACAAAGCATTTTAAGTCCAAAAGCTTTACCGTTTGGCCTTTTTTTTTTTTTACACATTCTTAATAATTACAATGTGACTTCATATAGCTTAATATTGTCACAATTTTTATTTATATATTTTTTTTCAGAAGCCGTGCAACGCCCGCTTCTCTGAGCCGTCCTCTTGTAACCGCTTTGAGTTCGAGCGGCTAACCATCGACGACCCAGTAGGACACATCTCTCCGTCTAAAGTCACCTGCCTGCTGGACGAGAGCTTCCTGGAGTGCCCCAAATGCCACGCCCCCTACCCCACCAGCCGCCACCGCGAGTTGCTGGCTCACATCGACTACTGCATGGCTTGAAACTGCAAAATGGGACCTGATCAGCACTGGTAGAGATCATGAAAACAAAACAAAACATCCCAGTTTGTGATTCGGTGTTACTCTGAGCTATTCAAACACAACATCTATGTACTTGTAATCATGTGGAAGCAATTGGTAGTTTGGTAATATTTAAGGTGCTCAGTTGGGTTGAATAGTGAAAATGATATTGAAAAAACAACATAAACTTTCCATGTTTTAAAAGCTCTTGGTAAATCTTGTATCTATGTATTTATTTTGGGTGTAAACTGCTGTTTATTCTTTTTTATTTTTAATCATATTTTGGTAAAGAGCTTTACTTTTTTTTTGTATTTTGTAATGTTTACTTTTAAATATCAAAGTGTTATTATCATGTAAACGTCACTCCACATTTTAATGCAAAGTCATCACTGATCAATCATTATTTATTCAAAGAAGGGAACATTATGCAACCTTGTATCTAAATCATAAACAAACTATTGGATATATTTTGTGTTTGTACATTATATTTATATTGCCTTAGATTATGCTCAGATCCCACATGCATTGCCACCTTGACTTTTCAAGCTTGCTGCTCTCCCGGTAAAGCTGGAATGAGATTGCATTGAGTTAATTCCTCGTACTAAACTATTTAAAGGAGGGGATTAGTAAAGGTCTCGGCGAAGGAGAAAGGAGGCTAAGGTACCTGTATTCAACAAGGCAAATACAAGGCAAATGAAGTAGATTTATGTTTCTAAATTGTGTTTTTACAATGTTATTGATTAGATCCTGTTGTAATTTGATCATGAGCTCAAAGTGTATTACTGTACTGTATAAAAGGTGCAATAAAGATCAACATTTTCCCCCAAATACTTTTATTTCATTTACAAATAAAATATTCCTCATAAAATTTGGGTTCACTTTAGCCATTTGTCAGGCTGTTCCTAACACAACAATTTGCCCACTTGAAATCCCACTGAGGTTGACAAACTACAAACTGGTATGATTATGAAAGAAAATTGGCACTTGTTTAGACTGTAATCCCACACAACATGAACATTTTCTTGTAAAATGGATCATAGACCTCATACAACCATAGAATTAACCCAATATATTTAGGATTTGTTGATGTCTGTGCAATAGTATGAGCTTTACATTGGAAAGGAAAAGTCTAATGACAGAAAAGCTGTAAAAAAAAAAAAGGCAAATGTCTCCAGTCTTCTATTTACAGTGATACAATTTCATGAAACAGGAATGCTTTATTTTCTCCACAGTGAGTGAGTTTTAAAGTCCTCGAGGTAAGACAAAATGAATTTTCCTAAGAGCTCCCGGATCACTTAGTAGGTGTTCTGGCGCAAAAACCTGTAAAAAGAAAAAAAAAAGAAGATAAAACATTCATATGTTGTATTAGATTGGTCTCTATTAGTGTATTAAAACAATGGCTGAAAAGCAGAGGTGGATGTAACTGAAATTACCAACTGGATTTATTTTTATATTTCATCGTATTTATTTATTATTTGTTTAATTATTTGTTTACTAATAATATATTAATTTTTTCCCCATTCTATTTTGTAATTGAGTGCATATGAGAACATAAATAACATTAGTTAGTATAGTAGTAGTACTAACCAATTTTTGAGTAGTACCGCAGCCCTTGTGTACTCATTGTTACAGTTCATCATAAAAATGCAACCTTATATTTACATCTGATATCAAACAGCATTTGTTTGGCGAAGAGTAGAAGACGGTTCATGTTTGATTTTTACTACTCCCTTTTACTTTTGCGTACTTGAACGTTCTTGAGTATATGTGACAAGGTTAGCATTATAATTCCCTATGTGTCACTGCATTTTGTAAGTCTGTAGTGTTGTTATTGTTAATCTGATCTTGATAGAGTTGTGGTTGGATAATTACACAGGATAACAGATTTCCTCACTAATATTAATGATCATGATAAACCTTTGGGGAGTTTCCATTTTTGATATTTCTAATTGCATAAAATGGACACTGCACCATACTGGAGTTTCTGGACAGGACTCACCAGTATGGTCTACACGTCTGTATTTTCCCAGCAGGCAGATGTCGCTTTTCTTCTTGGTGACTATGGGCACGTCTTCGGGCCTCAGTCCAGTGACATATCGGGAGAAGATGAAAGAATAACTGTCCTTGCAAGTGCCATCCTCATTGATTTCTCTGCAGCTGTAGTGCACGGCGTAGTTATCGTAGTCTGTGTCAATCACCCAGTGGTCGTCATCTGGAACCAAAGCATAAAGTTAGTGTTAAGATTATTTAAAAACTGTTTTACGATCAATAATGAAATATTCACAATCACTGTTTCTATACATACATTGCTATAAATATATATATTTTCTTCTCTTTAAAGTAAGTCAGTGGTAAAGTACTGATTTAAAATAAGTAATTACAACTTTGATTTTATGTATATTTAATATTAAAACAGATACTGTTATACTTCAAATATTGCATACTCCTCTGTTTGCTCTTATAATCATACCCCTGTACTGTAATTAGTCAATGTAAAGAGCATTCATGAGAGTGAAAAGAGGGTTATGAGGTACAGAATTATACTGCCAAAACAAGAACAAATGATACTTTTCAGTAGATCTGTTGCTATGCAGGTGTGACACTTACATCCCTCCTGCAGGTTGGCGGCTGCTCCCCAGTACTTCATCTTGAATTTGGCTGGGTTGTCAGTGTCATGGAAGGTGGCAATCATTCTAGCGCATGTTTCCCAGTTGCTGTGAGTGTGAGTAAGAGTATGCAATTAAAGTTTTAAAGGTTATTTAAGACTTTTAGTAAATTAAACATTCACTTTCATGCAGACAATACAAGCAGGGGAACTCACTTGAAAATGACGACTCTGCCCTCGGCCGTGGCAGTCATTTGACCATTGTCAATAGCCATTACGGCCTTGACGTTGTCCAGTAAGAATATCCCCTCAGGGTCCTTCTTACCGACTGCATACCATATGCCTGTGTACTAATGCAAGAAAAAAGACAGTTTTCAAGTTAAACTAACCCTCAGCCAATGCACACATTGGTCATTTGAGTCATGACCTACCCTGGACCTGTCAAAGTTCTCCATGACCTGGATGTTAGCCACCTGGCAATCTTGTGCCAAGGACAGAGCCACGAGGCAGAAGGCAACCACGTACCGCAACATTCTGCACAGAACACAAACAGAAATGTCAACACATGGCCCACATATAGAGCAGTCAAAATGGGTTTTATCAGCTAGTCTGATTTGTCAGAATAGATCATGAAAAGGCATTGAACAAGGAAGTTATACAAAATCGGGGCGAGCTAAACACCAGTTGCATTGGTTATAGAAGGATTTCTAAACTTCAGAATAACCCAGTGATTACTGTTTAGATTGTAATCCAAACATGGAAAAGACAATAATCTTCAGATTCAGAAGAAACATTGAGTAGTGCACTATATGTTGAAGTTTGTTGAACTGAACATGTTTGTTTGCTGAACATGTAGACTGTAGTATACTGCCAGACTATAGTCTACTCAAATGAGACCAAAACTGAACTATGTCAAATGACACTGCACATCACTCCCATAACACCATTCTCTATACTAAATTATGAGGTGGGCATATTCTATATGAGTCTGTGTAATCCCTCAGTCATCCAGGCATGATCCATGGCAAAAGAAAAAATCAGTTCTGTCAACTAGACAGGTGGTCCCACACCTATTAGCATACTGGCTATAGCAGTACCCATCAGGGCCCTGAACGATTATGCAATATATGACACAGTTCGCACTGTGTATTTCAGTAGACCTAGCTAACAAACAGAAACTGTAAACAATAGGCGTTTTAGTTTCAGTGTAGTTAGCTCCTCCCTTCAGACAGATATTAGGCAGTGTCCACCAGCAACCTGACCAGAACTGAAGAAGCCGCTTGGATGAGCGACGAAACTTCTTCACTCTAAAACTTTTGTCCAGTTGACAGAATTGACTTTTTCTTTTCAAGTGTTAGTAAACAAAAATAATGTAAATTCTGTCAACTCATTATTACACATATCTTTGGACATCTATAGTCTGGTGTTTTTGCATAGGCTGTGTGGATTACTTAGTCGGTTACTCATATCTAGTGAAAATATTCCATATTAGAAGCGCCTTTAGAGATTTGTTTACCACATTTAGCCACTGTAAGTATTCAGTCATAGTAGTAGTAGTTAACTGCACTGTTTACAGCCTTAATAAAGCATGGACAAAGACTTAATTCATAATGAACAAATAGTTTATTAAGAATGATTTAAGCTTGGTAAAGTACCCCTTAATTAAGTAGTTACCAAACCCAAATCATACTTAATTAACAATTTGTTTATTATTAATTAAGTCTTTATTCATGCTTTATTAAGGCTATAAACAGTGTAGTTATTAGTGTTACCAAATAAATGATATACGTAGTCAAAGTCAAATTGCAAAACCTACCTGGAGACCAAGCAGAGTTGGGCCGCTCTCAGGGATCAGACCTTGGTTTGAGTGAGTCTGGCTTTTATAAAGAGCATGCATTTCTTGCGTAATAACTGGTGGATAACCCTCTCAGCTCCCCCCTTTTCTGCAACCCTATCGTCTATTGGACAAACCTTTACATAACTCCTTTTGCAACTGATTTGTGGGCGAGATCCCCCCTCTCCATAAAAAATGTGTTTTTTTCTCAGTACACAGTATTACAGTATAAGCACAAACATCACCTTGGGAACATCTGGACAAGGTACCTACTAAAGTTGTCAAAAATGATACCCAGATACTAATTGCTAATACAACTATATCAAATCTAGATACTCATTTAAAAAAGTATCAATACTGCAAAAAACATGTGTAGGATAAAGCTGGACATTTCCTGAATAGTTTTGGATCCATAGATCTATTACAAAAGTGCACTGCGTAACTTTTCTGGTGAGCGTCCACCACCGTTCTGTCTCCATGGAGATGTTATTGTTCTGTCAGGAAAATTCCACAGTATGGCATTAAAGTGAATCTTGCATTCTTTCAAGTACAGATATTCTATTGCCCAAAAATGACCTTGAGAAACATACAGTCTTACTGTCTCTTCTCCACAGATCTGTAACTTGGCACAGTTTAAAGCCATACTGTGGAGGCAAAGTAATATCATCTCCATGGAGACACACAGGCCTACATATAAAAGTTACGAAGTGCATCTTTAAAGAAAATTAGATTATTCTATTAGTCTATTGCAGAGGTGGAAGGTAATGAAATAAAAGTAGTAAAGTACTGTACTTAAGTAGATTTTTTAGGTATCTGTACTTTACTTAAGCGCATTTTACAGTGGATACTTTTTACTTTTACTTCACTACATTTAAAAGCAGTATCTGTACTTTCCTACTTCACTACATTTTTTAACTTGACTGAAAAGTAAAAAGTACTTCATAAGATTTGAGGGCTTATTTTTACCATGTTTGTTGTAACATCCTGACTAAAGTTTTCTAGTTCAAGCTTTGGCTTTGAGCAAACAAAAATAAATACACAAAATTCATGAGAAACTGATTTGTATTGTTACTGTTGACCAAAATATGTCTAATTTTTGAATCAATATTACAACATTTAACACTTTAACAAATTAACAACACTTGTGTGAAATACTTTTACTTTTTACTTTCTAAGTCAATTTTTAAACAGGTACTTAAATACTTTTACTTAAGTAGATCTTTGTCACGTGATACTTTTACATTTATCTGGGTAACTTTTTGTCTCTGTATCTGTACTTTTAAAGGTACAGGAAAGGACTTCAAGTAGTTCATCCACCACTGCTCTATCCCAGAATACAAATCGAGTTTGAATTTTTGGATTTGTGACAACAGTAGTCACGGAACATGTTATCCAAATACCAAAGCAATTGTAGCTTGTTGTAACCTGTGAAGACATATTCCAGAAAATATGTACCTAAATGTACAACGCTGCCTCTCCAAAGTGCACGCGCTACTGGTACAGCGTTTGGGCATCTCAAATGGAAGTGAAACGCTTTGCTCAAATCGATGTAACACATTTTATAGCGTTTTAGCATAATCTTAGGCCTTTTTCCCAGCACAGGCAACAGTAGGTGTGCTTCTCGACAGTACAGAATGTTATTGCATCAGCTGTTTATTTCATTATGCTGCCAAAGGACTCCTTCACAACTCCCGATACACTGTTTGTATAAAACATGGAGCAGAGTGCTAAAGTCAACATCCAACGATCAATAAAACTCAATGCATGATAGCACAGGCATCTTTGAACAGTCAAACAGAGCCCACAGCGCCGCAGCTCAGATAGGGGAATACGGGATATCAATTCTGATTTGTGTCTTCTGAAGCAACACAATCTCACATGGGTTGAGGTAGCAGAGATGAAACTATTGCAAACACATTATACAGTGTACAGTGTGATTCCAAAGGCGTGTCGATTTGTGCAGTGGTGGTAAGTATGTGTCTAGTCAATACTGAATGAATCCATAATTGGCATGTCTCTAAAATAGTATGTATGCTTAACTATGCATTGACAAACTGAAATGTCACAATGTTTTTGAAGATTATCCCGAAATTGATAATCAGATGTTATTTTCGTAATCCATCAAAATGTGTTAAAATGTGGCAATTAGACAAATGGGTCGAAATAGGGCCAGGCAATATGGAAAAAAGAAAAACTCATATTGCTAGATCTCAATATTTCTTTTCAAAAACAAAATAAAAATGGCTTCCAGTATTGAATTCATAAACCTAAACAAGACAGACGTTTAATCAATGTCGTTTAACAGAAAAATAGCCAGATTTCCTCTTCCAAAGTTCAAACTCAGCTCCAAACCACATGCTTTTACTGATTGGCTGTTGACCTCTCTCTCAATTATAGTAAAAGACCAAAGTTTATCACTGATCTCGTTCAAAAGGTGTGTTTTGTGTTTGTTCTTTTTTGCTACATTTTGGTTCGATTGTCCATATACTCTGACTGCATATCATCAGAACATTTTTTTCAATATATTTTGTAGCCAACATAGCTCTGCTTGTTACAAGTCTCTCCATGGCCTAGCACCAAAGTACATCTCCGACATGTTAGTGCCGTATGAACCATCTCACACTCTGACTTCAGGGACCGGCCTCCAGCTGGTGCCCAGAGTCAGGGCTAAACATGGGGAATCAGCATTTTTGTTTTATGCAGCTAAAACCTGGAACAGTCTTCCTGAAGATGTGAGACAGGCCTCTACTTTGACAATGTTTAAATCCAGGCTCAAAATGCTTCTGTTTAGCTGTGCATAAGACTGAAAGGTTTTTACTCTGCACTCTTCTCTTTTAAAGTTAATTTTATGATGATTATTTATGTTTTGATTTGTTGTATTGTGATTTTAATGTCTTTCTTATTCTGTGCAAATTGTGCTATACAAATAAACACGCCTTGCCTTGCCATATCCCCCAGCTCTAGTATGCAGCCCTACTCGTACTATAGTACCCGCTTCCGCTAATCAACCAAAAAGTCAGATTTTTTTTATGGAACTCAATCAATTATGTAACAGTCCCATCGCATCTGTCTCCGTAGACTTGTGCATTTGAAATAACTGTGATCTTTTGTGTCAGACGGATATGAATTGAGGCTCTTGTTTTGTACAGAGCTCATGTAACCGTTCCGCTGAGGCTTGAGGTTGAAGTAAAGGACTCAGAGCAGCCAAACATCTGCCTCTTGCATAACCAAAGCCCAGGCTTGTTGAAAACAGAGCAATCACTCATTTGTGCAGACATAATAGCAGCTGGATCCTGGCCAGGGGCTCTGCAACATTTCAAAAAGGGGGAATATTGGCCAAGTGGGATATACACACCGCATTCCGGGTTATATGGCTGCATTTTGGAGTGCATTAACGTCACACCTCTAATGAGAAGCCAACTATTTTTTAACATAGTGTGAAAGTACCAGAGTATATATCTTTAGTACCTACTCATAGTGGCATAGTTCAGAGCGGGCCGGAAAATGAGGCTAAGTAGAATGCTGTGGGCCAGTAAAAGAAAAAATGGTTGTGTTGTGAAACTGTCAAAAGAAACTGGAGGCAACATATTTTAGTTTAGTTTAGTTTTAGTCTTGAGGGTATAATTATTTCGTCCATGTAATATACTGTAGTTTAAAGGTGCACTGTGGAACTTTGCTGGTGGAAGGTATACATATAAAGAGATGATATAGCTTATCTTGCATTTATTCAATTACAGATGTTTTATTGAAAAAAAAAAAAAGCTCCCTTGAAAAAGCTGCATTCTTACTGTGGACGGATTTCCTCTCCCCAGATCTGACCTGTAACTGTGCTTGTCTCCATGGCAATAGTTATGTTTAATGTGAACCATTCCAGTGCCAACATTTCCATAAAGACAAGCACATGGAAGACCCTCCATCAGAAACGTTAAATAGTCCACCTTTAAGTAGTTTATATAATATCTCCAAATGAAAACATATAATTATTTGTTAAAAAATCAAATCAATCTCTTTTCAACTTCAGCTAATTGGGGCACCAGAGAAACACGCAAAGTGGTAAAGGCTATGTAGCTCCATGCTGTATTTTGTGGTATATGTTTACAAATGTGAAAGCCCAGTGACAGTACACCATGTGTTCTCTCTGTACCTAATTTGCCCTAAAGTATTGCTGTGTCTCTACATGTTTTATTTACTTTAAATTTGAATGTTATTTGGGTAAACGTGACTGGAGTAATTACCTACAGTAGTTCTGGTTCTCACAGTTTGACATGAGAATGAATGAACATGCAAGACGAGCAACTGTCACCATCCATCCGAATTTTGTGTTGCAGTTTTGAAACCAACCTCCTTATGTTGTGTTAAGACAAGATATCCAGTTAACTCATAAATATACAGATATGGGAAAGTCACGACAAAATTCAAAAGGTTTGCAGGTGTTATTATGGCTTAAAACACACGCATTCTTACTGTGTGTGGGGTCACCTTTCTGCAGATCTGTAACTTGGCCTCAACACCTTTCCTTCTCTATAAACTGAATTACTACTTTAGTTTAACCTATTTTACCTATTCTTCTTGATTTTTGTTACTCTCTGACCCTATCTAAGCTGGGTCATAACAGTCACCTGTTTGTCTCTGTAGCTATAGATATGTTGAATGCCATACCGTAGAACATTCCAGGCAAAGCAATAACAATCTGGTACCCTCCAGAATTTCCATAGAGCAATTTTATTTATTATTATGTTTTTTGTGGTTGACATTGGGGATATCATTGCTGTCCCAGGACGTCATGATAAAGGTAATATCAGGCTGAACCCCTGTGATGGAGCTATGTCTGCAGTTACATCACTGGTTAACTGTGTATTTCTTGACCTGTCCGTTATTCCCAAACCACCGGCTGGTCCTGCAGTTGTTTGAAGGAGACACATAAATGATAACACAGGTGCACTGTTCATGGAAATGTTACACTTTGAAAATGCCTCATGTTTATATGTTGATGATTTGTTGAACTCTGTGACTTCGAATGTTTTGAATGTTCTGGACACCATTGCTCTGATGAAAGTTAAAATGGTTAAAGACAAGCAGAAAGTGCCACAGAGGAATGATGACTCGGTCAGGGCACAGAAAAGGGAGTGCCGGAGGGACGAGCGGGAATGGTGCAAGTCAAAGCTCCAGGTTCATTATGAGATTTACAGAGAAAATATGCACATGTACAACCACAGTTTATGTAGAACAATGGAGAGTTTTTTTTTATTGGAACAGTAAACAGATTAACAAACCCTCCAGCTCCGCTGCCATTACAACTCATTTCTAAAGTGCAATGAGTTTGTAGTATTCTATAATGGCAAGGTTCAGGTCATCAAAAATGGCATCAATTCCACAACACAAATACCAACCCTGAAGACACTTAGAGCTGACTCACTTTGCACCTGTAACTGACAAAACTGTCCTAGAGATCATCACCAGTCTGAGTTCATCTACATGCTGCTTCAATGTGTTACTCACTAGATTTCTAAAGTCTGTGCTCAACAGTTTGCTACCACCATTCGCTTGCATAGTTAACATGTCACTTAAATTAGGAACATTCCCAGGAGCTTTAAAAACTGTGGTTATTAAGCTTCTCCTAAAGCAGAGCAGTTTTGATGCCACAGTCCTGAACAATTACGGCCCATCTCAAATCTGTCATTTTTAGGTCCTTGAAAAAGTTGTTTACCAACAGCTTATTAACTTTCTCCAAATGATCAGCTCCTTTGATGGTTTCCAGTCAGGTTTTAGACCCCACCACAGCACTGAGTCTGCTCTTACCAAGGTGACAAATGACATCTGCCTGAACACTGATGCAGGCAAAGTCTCAGTCTTGATCCTGTTAGATCTGAGTACTGCTTTTAACACTGTTGATCATGGGATCTGGGTGGGCATCTTTGGTACTGCACTAAACTGGTTCAAGTCCTATCTCAAAGATAGGGAGTACTTTGTTGAAACTGGAAACTGTGGTTCAGATCACATGGCCCTGACCTGTGGGGTGTCCTAGGGGTCAATCCTGGGACCCCTTTGTTCAACCTTCTACATGCTGCTGTTAGGTCAGTTAATGCACTGCACTAATGTGTCCTATGACAACTATGCAGATGACACTCAGATCTCATTGTCTCATGTCTCAATGGCAGCAGGTGAATATGGACCAGTGGATTCACTCTGCCACTGCATCCAACAGATCAGTGTGTGGATGCAAATCAACTTTCTCCAGCTAAACTCAGACAAGACTGAAGTCATAGTCTTTGGCCCACAGAAACATAGAGAAACTGTCAGCAGTCACCTCCAGTCTCTCTTTCAAAAACCTTCAAATCAGGCAAGAAAACTAGGGGTAATAATGGACTCAGACTTGAATTTTAACAGCCACAACAAATCAATAACATCTGTAACTTTTTACCATCTAAAAACATTGCAAAAATCAAATCTATACTGTCTAAACCAGACTAAGAGAGACTTATCTATGTGTTTGTCTACAGTAAGTTAGACTACTGTAAGGGCCTGCTCACTGGCCTCTCCAAACAAGCTGTAAAACAGCTGCAGTACATCCAGAACGCTGCTGCTCGGGTCCTGACTAGAACCGGGAAGTACAAGCACATCAGTCCTATGCTCAGGGCTCTGCACTGGCTTGCGGTGGCTCAGAGACTAGAATAGACAAGCAGCTCTGATTGTGTACACATCTCTCCATGGCCAAGCACCAAAGTACATCTCCGACATGTTAGTGCCATATGAACCATCTCACACTCTGAGGACCTCAGGGACCGGCCTCCTGCTGGTGCCTGGAGTCAGGACTAAACATGGAGAATCAGCGTTTCAGTTTTATGCAGCTAAAACCTGGAACAGTCTTCCTGAAGATGTGAGACAGGCCTCTACTTTGACAATGTTTAAATCCAGGCTCAAAACAGTTCTGTTTAGTTTTGCATATGACTGAAAGGTTTTTATCCTGCACTCTTCTCTTTTAATGTTAATTTTATGATGATTATTTCTGTGTTGATTTGTTGTATTGTGATTTTAATGCCTTTTCATATTCTGTAAAGCACTTTGAATTACTGTATACGATTTGTGCTATACAAATAAACTTGCCTTGCCTTGCCTAAATATCCAAATTTGCCAAAATTGGGCCTTCTCTAGCCATGCTATCACACTTAACCATTCCCACAGACTATTTGATTTTCACTTTCACAATGCAGCCTGGTCCTCGCCTGTCACCTGCTCACCTACTGTGAAACCGGCTGCTCTCCTTTATTTATTTCCAAAATGCCTTTCACACCCCCTCCGCTACCCCTTTGTAGTGCCGGAGATAAGCCCTGCTAAATCCAATAGTGAAGAATAGTGGGGATGTCCTTGTTTCTCCGAGCTGCCAGTATTAACCAGACAGTCAGCTGTTAATAATAGACGGCCATCTTTGTTTAGGTCCTTGTTCTCAGACCTCCTGGCCCCACCTCTTGGTACGCCTTCAATTCTGAGACTAATTCCTCAGTGGACAGGGTCGATTTGATGGAAGCAGGTAGCAAATGGGGAGTATTAGAATTTAAATAGAAACAAGACCCTATCAGTTACAGCTGCTATTTAAGGAGCTGTGGTAGGATACTTCCGCTGCCCCAGCATCAAAAGTGGTGATGTAACCGAGGTAATGCCTGTGCCAGGGCAGGGTTAATTAGAGGGACATCTGAGGGCTGAGAGCAAGTAGAGACAGACACATTCAAAAAGTCAGTGAAAAAGTACTGTGTAAAAATATAGGTCTACTAATTGTCAAGGCAACTTTTTTGATTCAATGAAAAAATGAAATGAAATATTGCCCCATTTTTATTTTACATATTTGATCACTTCAGTGTACATATATAGCACAATAAATAAATAAATACACACACACA
>JACM01061156.1:0-11101 GCA_000787095.1 Periophthalmodon schlosseri | reverse complement strand
AAAGTTTTTTATTCTGCCTCTTCTCTTGTCTCTAATGTTACTTTTATGATTATTATTTGAGTTTTGATTTGTTTATATTTAGATTTTAATGTCTTTCTTATTCTGTAAAGTACTTTGAATTACTTTATGGACCAATTGTGCTGTACAAATAAACTTGCCTCGCCTAAAACTTGGCAGGTGACTCACTCCAAGTAAGTCTTTTCTGGCAATAAAAACACCTGTAATTTAATAAGTGAAAGGTAGATAAAATCCATGAAGGAGGTGATGGACCCGCTACTAGAAAAGTTACATAATGCACCTTTATTTTACAGCTTGGACTCAAAGTGGCCCTAATTTGACATAAGACAAAAACATTATAGCTGTATCTTTATTGTTAGGGATGGTTCAATATATTTTTAGCTGATATGGAATATTTGACTCGCTTTTGAAACTCTAAACCTTTCGCTTTGATAAAAAATTATAACAAAATGTATTTTCTTAGATAGAATCTAATTAGTGTAGTCACTTTTTCAGCTTTTAAAAAGGAAAAAATATTGTCCTAACAAAACTGATATATATTCTGTCTGTCCTTATCTATTATATTTATTATTACTCTAACATTGACTTGTAAAAAAAAAAATGTCTCTTGCAGACTTTCACCTGGAGCTGTTGCCATGGCGAACATGCTGTTGTCTCTAGGGAAACGGGTGACCATGGTAACGGACCGGATAGAGCCAAACAACGACATCATCCGAAAATCTGTGAGCTCAGGTGAGAGAGACATGAACGAGTTTTTTATTATTGTTATTATTATTATTATTATTGTACTAAAGAAAAGTGTTTAGTACCACAGCTGGTACAGAAGTTTACCCTCGAACTGAAGGGTTGGCAGTTCAATTCTCCCCTAGAGACAGTAAGATGAGAAGATCTTAACCAAGACATGTGTTATTATTGTTATTAGGGGAATTAAAATATTACAAAAGTGCCCCCTATGAAATGTTTTATTTATGTTTTATATCTATTTTAATTTGTAAAACAGATCAAAGTTTATATAAAGTTCAATATTAAATAAAAAAGAACAAAACGAAAAACTGTGAGGTTCAACACTAATTAATTCAACGTAACATTTAATGCTACAGTATGTAACTTTCTGGGGGTGGCGTGTCACCTGCATGATTCCATGGAAACAGAAAGTTGAAACTGTACTTCGGAACATTCTCCATGGAAATAGATGCGTTTAATTCCATATTGTGGAAGATTATAGCCAAAGGAACAACATTTCCGAGGAAACAAGCAGCTGGAAGCCCTCCTCCTCCTCCAGCCCAAGTAAGAGTCAGGTTTGTGGAGATGCAAGCCCGCACACAGTGAGGATGCATTTTTCATTACACAATCAAAAAACAACATGCTTTTAATTTAGTCGTGTGCTAAAAAGTTACATACTGTGGCTTTAAACAGTAGACACACACATACAAACAAAAACCATCCCGCCGATCGGCCATAACCCCCTTTTTATTTGTATATTTTTATTTGATTCGCATTTTTGTTAGTGGTTAAAGAGTTTTGCAGTTTAATTTAGCAGTTTGATGTGATGGGCAGGTGAGCTGGCTGCAACGATCCCTCTGGTCTCCTTTAAAGACGACGCCCCAGACTCCGCCCTCCACTTCCTGTGTCAGAATGGAGACGTCCGCAAAACGACGTACGTCAGTCTGATCACAGGCACAGTGTCTTCAGTGAGCTGAGTTTTCCAGTGTTCTTTGTTGTTGAAATACCAGATATGACCATGTGGTGGCGGTGTATCCCAGTGAACGCGCGGCAGCTGTCACTTACAACAAGATGAAAGCAAGAGACCATCTGGAGGGTCCCTCATTTGAGCTGCTCAACTCTGCCAGAAACATACCTGGAATCAACACAACAGGTGAGTCGCATAAATGTGATATTGCAATGTTTTGAAATAAGGATGGAGGATATTAAAGGTACACTGTGTAACTTTTCTTTTGGAGGTTCGCAGTGGTTCCGGGTTTGATACTTTCTATAGTTTGCATGTTCTCCCTGTGTCTGTGGCTCATCGAGGCTGCAGTTATAGCGGCGATTTTAAGCAGGAGTTCCATATTTGGAATTCTGACTGAGTATCATAGCAACCAAAGAGCCAATCTGGAGCGAAGGTGTTGAAGGTAGCGCCCCTTCCTGCTAAACCAGCGGAGCGGGCGCTTAGCAACGCTGTCAATCAAACCTGTCGTGGGCGCGACCTCGGGGAAAGAAGGTGCCTGATTTGTCTGTTATTCGTGTTCATATCTTGATTTACGCACAAAATAGCAGAATAAAAATAAAAGGATCATGCAGAGCGGGTTAATACGAACATTTAAAACCAAAATGACGAGTCTGACGGGATCAATAAACTGTACCTTACCTTACCTGCTTGTCTCCGTGTTACTTAGCGACCATAATGTAAACAAGGGCCAATACCTTTCTAAATTACACAATATTTATGATTAGACTAATAAAAATAAATGATAACGCTCTTATTTAGTTAAATAAGGTTTAAACTGTCAGAAAAAAGCCTTCCTTTTGCGTAAACTGCCTCTAGTTTTTGGATGAAGTTTGGAGTTTGTGTTGATGACTTAAGTAGAGGGATTCAGTTTTAGAACTCACTACTACTTCCTGTATTTTCCAACTTTTTGTTACTACTTTTCTTCACAAACTGCCACTTAACTGATGTAAAACTATCATAAATACTGACCACAGGCGCTATCCCACTAAAACCAAGTCATAATTACAAACTATCTCCATGGAGACCAGGCCAAGCTAAGGCTAGATCTGTGGAGAGGCAAGAGTAGATAGAATACAGGGTTTTCAAGGTTTTTGTGAAGTTAACGCTTGAATAAATGCATCAAGTTTAACGCAACACTGTGGAACATTCCAGGCAACGCAGTAATCTCTGTGGAGCAGGTGTCTCACTGCAGCAGTTACAGAGAGAGAGGTGACGATTTTTCAGCGTAAAGCGAATCGGAGCCAGAGCCCATGATCACTTCCTATTTGAAACGCGGCGGCACGTTAGCTACGTCCATTTATATGTACAGTCTACGGGATACACACGGTCAATGCACTGTTTTTTCTTTGTGACCGCAGGAGTGTCCAACTGGGGCGGGTACGCGGCGTCTTGTGGCCTGTTCCTGCTCCAAAGCTGCTCTTCACATCAGAGATACTTAAAGAAGGGGCTGGGACTAAACCGGGAGGAGACGCGGACGCAGAGGAGCGCAGCACTGCCCTCTGTGGACAAGGTGACGCTCACACAGCTCTACACGCGTTTACACTGCAACATATATGACTTAAAGTGCTCATATTACACTGTTTTCTGATCCATGTTCTAATGTCGTTTCCTCGTCACAAACAGACCTGGAGTTGGGTTTTGTTTCATTCGCACATGTTTAACACACAAACCCTGCATATTTAGGCTTCTAATTCGTTTCTCAAACAGAAAACGCTCTGTTCCACCTTGTGATGTCATGTGGTAATACAGGAAGTGCTCCGCTCTGTTTTTAAACTCCACACACCTTCACTAGAATCATTTGGATGATTTCAGAAATAAGATATATTGAAATAAACTTAGAAAAGCAACAAGTACATAAAAAATATTTCACTTTTTAACTGTGCCGGTTTCATTGTTTTGTTTGTTTGTTTGTTTTTTAAGGTGGAATCTTTGGCCCAGAAAGAAGACGTGCAAATCGTTACTCGACTACTGCAAGTCACTTTAGACCAGAACATCCAAACATCCTGATTCACACTGTATTATTATGAACTATTTCAACAATGATAATGACATTTAGCTCCTAACTCTTCCTCTGGACATATGAGGAACAGTGTGACTGGTCGAACAGGTATCCACACTTTGATTAGAGCAGTCTTATGTAATGTCACGTAGTACTTTAAATACTGGAGGCAGCACACACTTTGTTTTTGGACTGTTTTTGAACTCAAAGTTGTAAATATACCTAGTTTGCACTAAAATGTACCTAAAAAGGACTAGAAACCATAGATAATATAATTTAAACATCATATACACAGTTTAGTAGCAGAAAAAGTTGATTTCGTGTTTAATTATGCATCTAGTGGGACACTGCAGCTGTTATGTGATGTAGAAATAGACCAGTATATCGGTTGGCAAATATATCAGGTTGATATTTGGACTTTTCAGGGTTCATCGGTTATCGGCCTTAAATCTCCAGCACAGGCCAATATTTTGTTTTTATATTAACACTTTGATACGAATGCTCGCTTATAGGTTTGTGGTAGAAAAAAAGGGCTGTGGGCATAGACTGTTTATATAAATGGACGTAGCTAACCCGCTAGCAGCTGCGTTCCAAATAGGAAGTGATCATAGGCTCTGCTTCCGGCTCCATCGACTCTGGCTCCAATTCACTTTACATTAGAAAACTGTGGCCCCTCTCTCTGTAACTGCTGCTGTCAGACTCGTCATTTTGGTCTTAAAATGTTCGTATTAACCCGCTCTACACGATCCTGGTGTTTTTATTTCGCTATTGTGTCCGTAACTCGAGATATGAACATTAATAACAGAGAAATCATCCCGCTAGCGTTAGCAACAGGTTTGATTGACAGCGTTGCTAAGCGCCCACAACACTGGTAAGCAACGCTGTAAGGGGCGTTACCGTCCACAGCTTCGCTCCAGATTGGCTCTTTGGTTGCTATGATACTCGCGGTCGGAATTCCAAATACGAAGCCTGGCTCCAAATTCGCCCGGTAACCGCTGACGTCACACTCACTTGATCCACTTCTTTATACAGACTATGCGGGTGAGTTTGTACAAAATTTAAATTACAGAATCGATCCTACATATCGGCCCAGACATATGGGCAGATCTTATCGGCGTCGGTCGCTCTGGATTCTAAACAATCGGCACCTGCCATGAAAAAAAACATATTGGCTAATCTCTAATGTGATGTTATTTTTTATTTCTTAAAAGGACTATATGTACACAGCATTGATTTTTAGGATGCAGGCGTTACCGTGGTTACCATTCACTATTCAGACTCCAGTTTTTCTTCTCTCGAGTTGCCTTACATCCATTTTTTCATCACATCTGACAGCAGTAAGAGTGTCTAAGTAAGACCCCAGTTTGAAGACGTTTGACTTATGTGTTTTCTTTGTTACATTTTAAAACGGGCTATAGACTAAAGACAGATACACCCACTAAAGTTATTATTATCCTGTATGATTGTGTTAAGCATCAAGGATCTGTAAACTATGTCAACTGTTTATATCAGTGTTGCAAACTAAATGCTGCAAATATGGTTTACTTAACAGTTTGCGTGAATATGTATTTTCAATTATGTTCATTCAGTTTCTTTTTTGTTTACATTCACAATAATACTGCTTGAAGAATAAAGATATTATTCTAATGCCTTGTGATGAAAGTACTGTGAGTGAGTGGGCGTTTGAAGCACCATATGGCAGAACGACGCAGCAGCTGTGCCGTTGCTATTATAAACCGAGATGTTTGCGTTTGACCACTCAGCGGGTCACTGACGCTGCTGCCCACTGCCCAAACAGTGAGCTGTTTTGGGTTGAATTCTAACATTGAGCATCTCGGGATGTTTGAGAGCCGCACGTATCGATCTGGTGTGAGGCAGGATATTTGAATTCAAAATATCTGTTATATCTGTTCGTGTTTAGTTCAGTAGTTTTGACTGCGTGGTCAGATGTTTATGCAGTGATGGGATAAATACTTTGAAGATGTATTTTGTTACCGAATTCCAAATACCTGAAGGGCGACAGTAGCTCAGTTGGTAGAGCGTTTGTCCACTGATCCCAAGGTTGGCAGTTCGAATTCCATGCAGTTCCAGCTCCAACAGATGAATGCTGTTGTCACCTCGCCAGTGTCTGTGTGAATGTGTGAATGTGTGAGTGAGTGGGTGAGTGGTTCCTTGATGTAAAGACTTAGGCTGCCTTCAGTGTAGAAAAGTGCTATATAAAAAGGTGACCATTAAAATATATATTGCAACGTGTTCTGTTACATGGTTCAATCAAAGTACTGTATTCTGAATACTTTTACACACAGTTGCATTATGTTAGTGTAAAAAACATGATATATAATTACAAACCCTGTTTGTTCTGCAGAAATTTATGTCTAAATAGAGATGAAAATTCACACCTGTCTCACCGCAAGAGCTGTGTTTGCTTTTTTCTCTCAGATACTGTGCAGTTCAAAGCCAAAAGTGCATAATGCAGCACTGCCCGTATTCCTTTTGATTTAGGAAAGTCACTATATCCTGAGTAACACCAAATGAAAGAGTAACTGTACCAAAATACAGTCACTTAAAATTAGTATTCTTCCGTTACATGTATTCAGTTACTTCCCACCACTGTGTATATTTACTTTTACCTAATTTCACAGTTTTAGAATTTTCAAATTTTTCAAAGTTTTAGTTTCAATATTTATTTTATGCTCACATCAAAAATATCTGTCAGTGGAGTAACAAATTTGCTCATGAAATAAACTCTCTTATTCTATTCTTAGATGATTTTGATTTTAGCAAGAAGTAAAAAAAAAAGTAAAAATCCAAAAACGTTCATTTTGTCTTATTTTTTTAACTACCTTACCTAACTTTCAAGGTTTATTTTAATAGATTCTTTTTCCAGACCAAGGTTTAGTTTGTTTTCATACTGAAATACAGAAACGTGCCCACAGGACTTTAAACCGGGACGAGGGGCCTTTTTACTCTCACACACCTGGGATACTGTCCTGAAGAAGTCAGCCTGCAGATGGCGCTGTCGTCCTGCCTCCACCGGTAGGAAGACAGCGCCAAAACCTGTTTAAATCAGCTGACCGGACACGTCACAGCGACATCACGTGACCACTCTGAGGCGCTAGCGAGCAGCCCAAACTGTCAGGTATGAAAACAAACTAAACCTTGGTCTGAAAAAAAAATCTATTAAAATAAATTAACAGAAAACCAGATGAACCTCATTGGACTTTTAAAGTTCTTTCTTAAGGCAACAGCAGTAGGAGACGTATTTCGCAATCTTCGGAAATGGCTCACAGCAGCAGCCGACACATGTCAACAAAGTGAATACATCTCCTACTGTGTTGTCTTACAAATAACTAAAGTTTATAAGTAAAAAACTGGACATATTTTTATACAGTGCTTTTCCACCTTCAAGTCACTCAAAGCGCTTTACATCAAGGAACCACTCACACATTCACTCACACATTCATACACCAGCGCACGCAGACACTGGGGGCGAGGTGAAGGCGGTTAAGTGTCTTGCCAAGGACGCAACGACAGCGTTCATCTGTAGGAGCTGGAATCGCACCGTCAACCCGTGGGGTGTCAGTGGATCTGACCGCTCAACCAGTGATGTTTATGTCGAGAGGGGAATTCAAACCACCAACCTTCGGATCAGCGGAGAAACGCTCGACCGACTGAGCTACAGTCGCCCCACAGTACATCAAAAACGAATTAAAACTACTCAGTCAGGATAATTATTCCAAACTTAGCCATTTTACCTCAAGTGTAAATGTTTTTGTGCAGTGTAGAGAGGTGGATATTGTATGTAAACAGCTGAGGTTGGTTTTCCAAATGGCTTCTCCAAAACCATAAATAAAAAGTGGCTGTTACGGGTATTTCTGGACTGTGGGCGTGTGTCTACTGTAACTAATCACGCAGTCTGGACAGAGGAACAGACTTCAAAATGTAATTATAGAACAAAAAAACAACTCCATTTCTATGATAGCCGTTTTTGTCTACAAAGTAAGTGCCGTTTTCTGGCCTCAAATAGAAGCAGGTTGTGCTGCGTGACCTGGCAACAAAGGCACTTCCACTGCTTTGAATAATGGGATTTTTTTTGCAGTTTGTTAATTATTTTTACAATTGTGATACTGTAAATTATATTAAACAAAACTAAATAAAAAACGTGATTCCCTGATTTTACAAGTGTATATAAAATAAGCCTAAAAAGAGGGAATTTGAAAATGAAAAACCACTGGAGGAGGTGGAGGAAGTGTCTGGGGTGGGGGAAGTCTGGGAGTCGCTGCTGAGACTGCTGCCCCCTGGTCCTGGATAAAAGGAAGAACATGGATGGATGGATGGAAAACTGAATTAGAATTTGAAATGTTGATTAATATGCGCTGCCCCTGAAACAAACAAACAAACAAACAAACAAACAAATACATAAATAAATCTTTATTTTAACTCACATTTTAATCTAAGCATCTAATTAATTATGAAAGTCTTTGCTTAATGGAAGTATTAGATTCAAGCCAACTGTTGATTTTTGCCTTAAAAACCAACTTACAAATTTGAAATTCATGTTTTTCTTTTCGTAGTAAGAATTTTTGACAAAGAGAGATTCTGGCACTTAGACTCTGGGAGGTAGAAACATTATCTCAAGAGGAGGAGATGGAGAAGCTGAAGTGGCTTTGTTCTGCTGCAGCGGTCAAGATGGGGAAAAGAAGGCTGTTAGCTTAAATATTTGGGGAGAGAGAGTGCGTTTATATAAAAAACTTGAGCGATGATTGGTTGAGAGGCTGAGAGGTAAAGGTAGAGTTCTGCGATTGGCCGATTGGTGACAGGAAGTAGAAACAGAGTAGAAAACTTTTTTATAATTTAAGCCATTGTCCATATTTTAAAGTTTCAAAATTGAGAAATCCTGACAAAAACGGACATATATCGAAACTACTGTTGTCCTCATTTGACTTCGTCTCGCCCTCATCTTTGACCTTTTGACCTCACATGACCCCGGTTCCATCACACCATTTCCTGTTTGAAGGAAATTAGCCGCTAGTTGCAGCTAATTGAGCCAAGACCAACACACACAGAGCTCAGTGTTGAAAGAAGCTAACGCGCTACGATAACAAACCTTGTTACTCACACAGAAGACTGTTATTGACTTTGATGGACTATTTTAATTTAAGCTCCCCGTCCACCTGACCTGTTTTATTAATCTCCAAAAACTAATAAACGGCAAGTACCAAGTATTTCGTCTCATTCTATCACAGAGGTCAGCCCAAGTCACTTCTATTTGTTCAATACAATTCCACAACAAAATTAAAACGACTCTGGGAAGAGTTCTTATTATTGTTGGGAGGGTCTGCCACCTGCTTGTTCTCATGGAGATGCCATTGCTTTGCTGACAATGTTCCACAGTATGGCATTGAGTCCAGCATGTATTCAATTACAAGTGTCTTACTGCTCAAAAGTACATTGAAACACATGCTTAACACATGTTTACCTCCACAGATCTGGTCGAGAACTTGGCCTGGTGGTGTTATTCTCTTGTCTCCATGAAGATAGATAGGTTTAATGCCATACTGTGGAACATCCCAGGAAAACAACACAATCTCCATATAGGAGTACAGAGGAAGAGGCGCTGGAGGTACCATCATGGTGGACAAGCCCCTGCATGGGATATATCACTGGAACATAACTTAAATGAATCAATGAATCAAGAAATGAATCAAATGAATCAAGAAATCCTCTCAGTGGCTTGAGAGAGCTGGTCTGAAGGACAGAGGCAGATCTATCTCACCAGACAACCCAGATTTACCATACCAAATAAGACCCAGATCTACCGCACCAGACAAGACCCAGATCTACCACCACACAAGACCCAGATATACCACACCACACAAAACCCAGATCTACCACCAAACAAGACCCAGATCTACCAGATCAGACAAGACCCAGATCTACCAGATCAGACAAGACCCAGTTCAAGATCCTGTGGGACTTCAGATACAGACTGACAGAATGGAGATAAACCAACTAGACACTGTGGTGATGGATAAACAACAGAGCAAAGCCGTTGGTGGTGGTGGACATTAAAGTACCAAGTGATGGGAACATCAGGAAAAAGGACCACGAGAAACTAGAGAAATATCAGGGAAAAGAAAAGCAGGAGACGGCCTGGAAGGGGAAGGCCTGAGTGGTGCCCGTGGTCATCGGGGCACTCGGGGCAGTGACCCCCAAACCGGAGGAGTGGCTACAGCAGATCCCAAGAAAAACATCTCAGTCCACAAAAGTGCAGTACTAGGAACAACAAAGATACTGCGCAGAACCCTCAAGCTCCAATGGCTGTGGTAGAGGCCCCGAGCTTGGAAATGATGCAACTTTTCTGGTGAAAGGTCTCTGCCTGCTTGTCTCCACGGAGATGTCCTTGCTTTGCTTGGGAAGTTTCGCAGTAATGTCAGAGCGTCTACCAGAGAAGTTACACAGTGCACCAAGAAACCTGGTAAAACTCAAATCATGATGAATATTCTGAATGTCATCAAGGGAAAACACAACACAAGTGAAGCCGTCTTCTCATACTGTATATTTTTTATAAAACAATTTTCACATTCAAATATGTCAATCACACTGCAGAAGTAAACGTCTATATGAGTTACAATGACTAGAATTATACACGATCATTTACATTTGAGTAGCTTTGGCTAGTTTGGATGGGCACGTTTTGATTTTGTAGTTAATTTTGTCCAAACAAGTTCAAGAAAATGACATGTGAAATGATAAGACTCCACACCAAAAAGCACCTGTGAATAAGAGCTGTGTGTGTACTTCATATTAAAACAGTTTGTATGAATATTATTAATTCAAGTCAGTTTAACTCGTGTGGACATATTTTTCAGGGCAATAATGCGATAACGCCATGGTAACAAATATATATATAATATTATTGTTTCTTGTCATTCACTCACATCAAATACTGCACCTTACATTTCACACTATCAGGTAAACTTCAGACTTCATACAATGAGACTTTTTATTTAGGCCAAGTCCGTTCACTGTGACATGTTACTACTGAAAAACACTTGTACAGTTGTGTGTGTTTCTCACAGCATGTAAACGTTTCATACATTTCCCTTAAAACCCATTTATATGAAAACCCGCACTGTCCCGCCGTTATATTTACTTCTTATTCGGAACATTCCCTGTGGATTAAGTTAATAAAATAAATAATTGTTTTTGAATCATACAAATGAAGAGGGATTTTTGAACCGAGTCTGCACTGTTCAGTCATTTTGAAAAGGGAAAACCAACGAGACTCGGAAATTAGACATAGGGACGGTTCACACTTGTCTTGGTTTAGTCCTGGTTTGGATCCACGTTTA
>JACM01050727.1:0-17772 GCA_000787095.1 Periophthalmodon schlosseri | reverse complement strand
TGACAGCAGCAGTTACGGAGAGAGAAAATTCGAGCCGATGGAGTCGACTGAGCCGGAAGCGCGCCCCATGATCACTTCCTATTCGTAACGCGGCGGCTAACAGGTTAGCTATGTTCACTTATATATACAGTCTATGGGTAACACACAGGCCCGTCATACCGTGGTGAATGGGCCTCAGCCATCCACATGAGGTCCATGTTACAGGCCAACAAAGGCAAGTGAGGCATCTTCTGAGTCTGGTGAACACTGCTGAGGTTCCCACCGGTCAACAAAACATCAATGATGAGCTGCAGGTTGGTCTCCCATCGAATCGGCTCCCCAAACAGGACCACAGCTGCAATGCAAAAGTATTCGTGATCACACCGTGTATTGACGGGGAATGCAAAATGAAGGTTCTCTCCTTACCTTCAACCTTAGGAAGATTTCCGACGGAACTGGACTAAAATGAACGGACAGTGACTATAAGTATTTCTCTGTAACTGAATCAGGACCACAGACTGTATAAAGAAGTGGACTGAGCGAGTGTGACGTCACCCACAGCGTTCGGCTCCGGTCAAACGAAGCTCGTCGAGGCCGGAGCGGTTACAGCGGCGAGTCGCATATTTGGAATTCCGACCGCGAGAATCATAGTAATCAAAGAGTCAATCTGGAGCGAGGCTGTTGAAGGTAACGCGTTTAGCAACTCTGTCAATCAAACCTGCTGTTAACGCGGAAAGAAGGCGTCTGATTTGTCTGGTATTAATGTTTATATCTTGGTTTACGGACACAACGGTGAAATAAAAACCCCAGGATCACGTAGAGCGGGTTAATACGAACATTTAAGACCAAAATGACGAGTCTGACAGCAGCAGTTACAGAGAGAGGCGCAAGTTTAACAGTGTAAAGTGAGTTGAAGCCAGAGTTGATTTGGATTTATTTGGAATTCGGTGGCTAACGGATTAGCTATGTCCATTTATATATACAGTCTGTGATCAGAACAGGACAAAACTTCAAGTATCTCACCGGAAGTTTGGGTCTTCTGTTGTGGTCCACCATGTCTAATAAGGGGAAGGACTCCCGGAGCATATCAATACTGATCACATTATTAAAACCTAAACTGAAGGAGACGATTAAGGACACAAACAGTTCAGATGAAGCGCCTCCGTAACTAACCGCTGAAGTTTTACATATTTAAGGATACTTTTTTGCTATTTCCAGGACCGGCCCCTGTCCCGACACCAGCACACACTTGTTATGGTACTTTTTGAACATCCTCAGTGGACTGTGCGACATTATAACCTGATCTGGTGCTATCTGGAAACAGAAAAAATGGTCTAATATTATAAATACAGTTTTACAGCATATTTTAGCTAGTTTAGTTGGCAAAAACACACGTTTAATCTCACCTGTACCCCCAGAATATGTGAGAGCTGGGCCGCTTTTGTTTGTCGGAGGCAGTTTCCAGCATTTGTGACAAAAACAACTGGCACAACAAACTGTCCTTGTGAGTTCACCAGCTTAGAAAAGGCCTTTTTGGCAGCAGGGATTGGCAGTCTTCCTCGGACAAGGACACCATCTATGTCAAACAACAGTCCAAAGCTCGGTTGTGCCTGGAAAGAGAATGAAACAAGGTTTGGGCTTCTTTCATTGGGAAGAAAACATGTACGCGGCCCATAGTTTAACCTGTTTTGATGGGGAACTGAGTAGAAGCGCAAGTTCTTCATATGTGCGTTCTCATTTATGGAGGATGCATATGGAGCAATATTCTAGGAACCATGGGATTTATGTTAAACTGCTTAGGCCCGCACTTAATTCTGCCCTCGGCTTAAGACAATCTTGTGGATAGACTTAGTTTTATTTTTACGTGTGACTGGGGCTGTGCCTGACCCCCACACGAACCTAAACAGAGAAACACAATGGAAGGTGACCCCCGTGGTCCACACGGGGCAGAGACACGGATCCTCAGGAGCCGCTGAGGATCCTTGTAAACATGTTTTTCTCTCAAGTGCCACCACACTGCACATTTCTTTCACTGATGTCACCGTTTCCAGATCTGTGTCAGCGCATCCATCCGAGAAAGTTTTCTGCAAACCGTTTTCTGCAAACCGGGATCAAGTGAAAATAACGGTTTAACGGAAAATGCATTGAGCCCGTACCTTGTTTATAGACTGTGTTCCGTAAAACCCGCACCTAAAGCCGACAGCCCTCGCTGCTCGTGCGGCGGGGCTGAGGGCGCAGAGACCCCGGGACAAAGGCAGGAGTCCCCGCATCTCCTCCGCCGTTCACCGGGAGATGAATCAAAACGCACCGGGGTCGAGCCGGCTCCTCCGGCCTCGGCGCTGGTCACTCCGCTTCAGCTTTTCTTCAGATGTTTTTGCTCAGGGATCCATGGTCTAAAGGGAGACCTCCTGACTGGGCCGGAGCCGCTGACGTCTCCGCGGAGGAGGGACTCGGTGAGCCGGAAGAGCCGGAAGAGCCGCTCCTCTGCAGTGCGCTGCCATTTTAGACAGAGCGAGGTGGAGCTTTCACTTTCTTCAAACTCAAACGCACAAAGCTCTTTCATCACAAACACGGTGGAAATAACACGAAACGACAGCAAACAAGATCCCCCCCAGCGGAGCTCTGCATTTTGTACAATAAAAGTAGATTTCACCTCGTTCTTTGGTTCAAGTGTCTTTCAAACCGAGTCTCCATTTTGAATTGAGACTTACCACTCGAGCACAGCGAGGAAAAATGAAAAAGTTACTCAAATTATAGGAAAAGACAGAGCTTTAGCAGCTACGGTTCATCTCATCTGTTTGCATCAATTTACAAATAAGATTGTGCAACTCAATGACGGATGATTTTCACGCGGTCACAAAGACGGCTTCAAAATATTTTGATAAACTGAGAAGAGTTCCCCCGCATGTATTTAAAAAAAACAAAAACAAACCATGCATTAACAAAAAAACAAAACGTGCATTAAGAAAAACCAGAGTTTGGACTCTAACCACGTCCATCAGTTCACAATAAACACAGACAGTCTTCCCCGTGCTCCTCCAGCTTTATTGATGAGTTTAAAATTACATTTCTATTTTCTAGGACTTCAGTTGCACTTTCCTTCCGACTTAAAAACTGAGTACAAGCAAATGGTATTTATACAGTAGTCTAAGTGATATTGTACAAAAATAACATTTTTGATTTCTGTGAAAACTTTTTTTTTTTCATCCCCAAATATCTCCTAAGTCTGCTGTTCTGACAACCGCTTGTTTCATTTTACCAAGGTAAAAAAATGATAATTGAATCCATTTTAAATGAAAGTCTACCTTGGATTACCAAGTCATATTTAAATTGTAAACAGATTTTTTCTATAAAAGAACATGATTCTTTTAATACCTCCTTAATTGTATATCTTAGCAATATAACATGTAGTTTGTTATCGCCCCTTTAGCTGCATGTTGGGCTGAAATGCATGTTATGAACTATTTCCATGTCATACTCCCTTGGCCAACTCATACCCCACTAAAACAAACCAAAATAACCATACATGGAAGTTTCCATTTTCTCCCTTCCATCTCATTTGACTGAGACTCACTTCCATAAGCTCAGATGTCCTATAGGTTCCCATATGTTTAGTCCCATTTATTTCATCTCTGATCACCAGTGGCTTGGAAAGGGGGATTCTTTAACAAAGCATTATACATAACACCGCTACCAAACTAAAACATTTTGTATTGAATGCAGAAAGATATTTTTTCACCCCTTTCTTTGTATTACATGTCGAGAGACTCACTGGCCTGGGACTAGCCTCTGTTAGCCAACCTTTGGCCAGTGAAGAGGATTCAGAGAAAATAATACAACCAACCATCAATCTGAAAAAGGAGGGGCAACAGAGGGCACTGATTATGCGGTGGCTTCAATGCTGCTGCAGTCCTTTGCCAAGTGCCCAGCCTTCCCGCAATTGTAGCAGTTAGTGTCGCTGGTTTTACTGCAATGCACGGCGACATGGCCGATCTCTCCACATCTGTTGGAAAAAAAAATAAAATAAAGAGAAAGAATCAGATTATCAGATCATAACAAGACACCTGTGAAAATCAGTGACTCTAAAGTAAATGAAGACTCACCTGTAACATTTCACCTGTTTACAAATTTTCTGGATGTGACCAAACCCACCGCAGGAGTAGCACTTCTGCTCCGCATGGTCACAGTCCCGAGCCATGTGGCCGGCCTTGCCACAGCTGTAGCAGACCTGCTCTCGTTCCTTCTTGGGCTCCTTGCAGTCCCGAGAAATGTGACCACTCCTGCGACAGTTGTAGCAAGCTAAAAATATAGAAAAGGAAACGACTTACTCCTCCTCAACAACCCAAACAGACGACAGTAGCGGCTGTAGATTTATACATACAATCTTCAACTTGTTCACAATCACGGGCCATGTGTCCTTGGTCTCCACACCGATAACAGAACATTTCTGTAAAGTACAGATTTTGTAAGTTATTTTTAACACACGAATAAGCATCTTATAACAGGACAGTACCTTTACCCCGTGTTCGGCCCCTGCCACGTCCACGTCCAGGTCCGGCATTCGGGCAGTTCTTGATCCAATGCCCTGTGCGGCCACATCCATAGCATTCACCGTTGCTGCTCATCTCCATTACCTAAAGACGATAACTGTGTTATACGACTGAGTTTTAAGATGATGGCTTCTTCCAGACCACTGTCATACACTGACATACACCTATTAGCACCACCTCAATTTAACAACAAACTTTTCCCAAACACGTCAACTCATAATCCAGAGGGACTTTGACAAAAATATACTAATACTTGGGTCTACTCTATTCTAACAAAATGGAGAGGTTTTTAACTACAGAATCTACAACTTTGCTAACTTACAAGAACTCCACAATGGCATCATGACGTGATCGCCATAGGTCAAACTTCTCCTCACGTGTTTGCTGACGGGGCTAAAGACGTTAGGTCAGTAACATAAGGTTAATGGTTAATGCAAGCTCTCGTTTAGATGTGTTAGCAGATCTAAAGTGCACACAAGGGAACAAAACACGTCCGATAATATTCACGGCTGAGAGTTACCATACGTCTAGAAATTACATCAAAACACGTGGTTTCGCCAACTGAGCGTTTCCTCGAACTACGACCTGCTGTAGCTGCTGTAGATGCTGTAGATCCACGCTGCTGACCGAGGCGAAAACACGCCGCGGATTGTGAGCTAACTTTAGGAGCTAGCACCAGAGGGCACTCATTTCATGTCGTGTTAAAAATCACATCTGCACTTGTTAATCGTCCAGGAGATAAAATAATTGCTCGTTCCTGAATGCCAGACCTGCCAAGCCTCAGAAATATGCTTCCAACGTGCTGGGTTATTTTAAACTCCTCGTAAAACCCTGCAGCGGTGTTGATGGAATTGCGATAGAGCGCTGGCCTAGTCACGTTGATTCTGCTGCGTGCTCCCGAGACGCACTGGCACGAGCGCACGTTAGCCACCATGCTAACACCATGCTAACACCAGCACCAGAACACGGCCAACAAGCGCCACACGGTCGACGATTACAACTTTATCCTCCCCCCAATACACTTTTCACCGTCGACAGAATTAAAAACCAACGTTGATTTTATGCGTGAGCGTGGATTTCGGTCTCTTTGCGATCCAAACAAATTTCCCGCGCACCACGCACATTTCACGAAAGCTGCTACTGAAGCTAAGCTAAAGGATAGCGGGCCACGGTGTGATCCCGTTACTCCATTGCGAAGCCCCGCACAAAACTAACATCGCGCACGAAATCGACCGCATCGGGTCCCGAAACGTCACTAGGCCTCGCTCTGTGTCGCAATTCCCCGAATAAATATGAAACTAAACAACATGCACAGCTAAAATACGTTTAATGCTGCTTTGTTGGTGCTTACCTCAGTGGCTACCTAGCTATGTCAGTGTTTACGCCTTCTTCTTTGCGCTGCATGCGGTGAGAGCAGGAGTTTGCTCGATTGTCATTCACAGTAACCAGTGGAAAGCGGCGCGCTGATTGGACACAGCCTCCGCGAGCAGCCAATCGGAGCGGAGGAAGACTGGACACCGCCTCTGGGTTTCGACCAATCAGACACGTGGGACTGGCCCCCCGCTCCCTGCCTCTCTTACGTCAAACGTCAAGTTTTGTTGTTCGCTTTTAATATTTATTTAATAATCTATTTTTATATTTGAGCCACAACAAACGAAAAATATTCTGTTTTAGGTGTGATAAAAATGTATTTATGTAAAATTTTAAAATATACGTAGTTTAATAGTTTGCGTAGCTTGGTAAAAATGGGTTTGTTTATATAAAAATGGGGTTTGTAAAGTTTGTTTGTTCTGTTTTAATATTTATTTAATAACCTATTTTTATATTTGAGCCACAACACACAAAAAATATTCTGTTTTAGGTATGATAAAAATGTATTTATGTAAAATTTTAATATATACTTAGTTTAATAGCTGGTATAACTTGGTAAAAATGTGTTTGTTTATATAAAAATGGGGTTTGTAAAGTTTGTTTGTTCTGTTTTAATATTTATTTAATAACCTATTTTTTATATTTGAGGCACAACGCACAAGAAATATTCTGTTTTAGGTATGATAAAAATGTATTTATGTAAAATTTTAATATATACTTAGTTTAATAGCTTGCATAACTTAAAAATGTGTTTGTTTATATAAAAATGGGGTTTGTAGAAGGTTTTGAAGGTTACTCCTCAGACACAATAGACTGCAGGTAATACAGGATAACACATGTAACTGATTAGATGCTAAATTATTAAGTATAAAATAGGGCCATGTATATTAAAATGTGTATTAAATGTATATTATAAGCACTATATTTGCAAAAGCATAAAATAAACAAGTAGCTAAAATAAAACTCATTACAATAAATATGTTGAAAAATACAGGCACGTTTTGTATATTGTCAGAGCATTAGTTTTATAAGGAATATAGGCTAATAGTAAACTTCAGGTCCAAAGTTAGACATGTATTAAGCCGTAATGGGCCTATTCAAGACAAAAATAGCCAGGGAATAACACATGCCCCGAGTGTGAATCATTTATAAAACAAATGATCCTATTTATAACTTCTAATCCGAACAGTTTTCAGTCCTCACATCAGTGCCCTCTTTGTACCAGTGTAGCACATGCAGTAGTATCCCATCTCACTAAATGCTCTGCGAGATCAATAGCCTTCATCCCAGACTTAAGGTGGATTTGTCAGTCACATTTGGAAGTCTATTAATGTTGTCTGTGGACTTACTCTAACTCCAGAGCACATGGTTAAACGAAACTGGCCGTGTAAATGCATCAAAATGTCACAAGAATACACACGTAAAATAATATTTGTTAAAGTGAAACACAGCCTTGTGCCACATATATGAGCAAGAGCACCTTAAATTTCAACAATGACAAAGCCCTTCCCTCATCCTCAGATAGTCCAACAGTATGTGGTGATTTTTGCCATTCGTTTATCTCAAATATCTCAAGCAATGCAAACTCAACTTTATAAACGGACTATCACTTAAAAAAGGGAGTTTTATCTAAAAAAAAACATGGATCTGCACAGAGTTTATTTTGCTGCTTTGTGTAAAATGTGGAGGCTGGACGTGGTCAGACACTTTCCCTGGGATGTTGATGTTTATTTTTTAAGTTTAATATAAGCTATTACAGTCTTCATTTGAGCACCTACAGACCACAGCGATCTGGAAGGATGAAAACTTGAGGTGAGTGTCTTATTTGCGTGTTATTTTTTATGTTTACAATGGACATAGCCTATAGCGACACCAGTGCAACGATATTTTCTTTACGTTTACTTTCAGCTTAACGCCAATCTCAAAATTATCTTTAAAACCACACCCATTAAGTAAAAACGGTTATTTTAAATTGTCATAGCTCTCAAACTTGCACTGGATTTAATTAACCTGACGATGGCGCTCTTGGGCGGCTAATATAGACTGATAATTCATCTATAGTGGCACTTTTTCACAACATTTTTTTTGTTTTTAGATACAACTTTATTTTTATACTTGGCACATAACGCGCACAGCCTGTTACTCGTGCAAATACATTTAGATTTTTGGCAACAGATTTGAAAAATACGCATGTAAACTGTGCCTGTGTATTAAAATAAAACACACAAAACTGAAGTTTAAATTTAAAACGCTAAAGGCTCCAAACCATTAGTGGGTGCGCTCGTTTTTGCTGCGTGGAGCGGGTGATGTTTACAGGGGCCCCAGCTCTTGTTATGACTCTAGGTCCTGTTTCATCCACTGGCGTCAGACGGACTGTTACCTCTCTCCACGTTCTCTTTTACGATGTATATCGACAGAAAACCGAGTAACTTTAGGTAGTTTTACCGTGAAAAACGCCGCACGGGACTTTTAAGACCACTTGCGCGCGCCGCTTCGAGGTCAAGCGGATTTTTTAGTGTTTACCTTGAATTTTAACGTAAACATTTACCTTATTGTTTTTTGAGATGTTTTGAGAAAACAGAAACATCACTGTAGCTTAAACCAATTTCAGTGTGGAGTTAGTTTTTGTGTCACTCGCGGGTTTTTTTTTTTAGACTTGTGATTTTTTCCTGCTCGCTTTGAACGCGTTGTAAATATGATGTCACCGACGCCACTTTTTCCTGAAGTTATGGCGGAGCGCAACTTTTCTTACTCCTCTTGGTAAGCAAAACGCCACAGCTCGCTTGCATTCGTCTGTTTCTTAACTCGAACCTTACCCAAAGCTGGCTTCATGCGCGCGGGTAACTCGCTGAGGTAGTTTGAAGAAATCCAGTTTCAGCCGATTGTGTAAACTTTGTTGTGTCGTTGTCTTATGTGAGGGCCGACGCAATTTCATAGTAAAACTGTGCCAGCAAAGCGGTGAAAAAACACCCGTCCTGGCAATTCGCTTCATGTATTTCTGCAATCTTTGTCTGCGTAAAAGTCGCTGTTTTGATTCGCGCACATCTCCGAGGTAAAGTTACTGCACACTTGATGTTTTTGCGCTATTTCCTACATTACCGACGCGCTAACGTTGTATGCCTGGTGCTTGCTGTGCGTAATTTCAATGCAGTGAACGTGACCTTTTGCAAAATATTCAAACAATAGCTTTAGGGATCTCCACATCAGCGGTCCCCAGTCCACGCTCGCTGCTTTGTGTTGTACTGTGCGACCGAAAAACTCCCAAGTATTTCGGATTTTTTCCAGGGATAGCCCCAAAATGGCAACCACACAATATGTCATAATGGGTTGAGTTGGCTCAGTGTGGTGCATGGCTCAGTGTGGTGCAGTGGTAGGTCTCTGGAGGTCGTGCTCTTTTGTAGTGAGAGTGTCCTGGAAATAACTGGAACTCCGAGCCTTGCAGTTTGTATTGGAAACAAAGCGGAGGGAGGGCACCCGGGTTTGGTCCAACCTGTCCGTCCTGTTGAGGTTAAATGCACCAGGTGAAAGTTGGAGCTTACAGTGTTGCCTTATAAATCCATGTTACAATCACCGCTGTCCTTCTGTTTTGTTTGTTATGGGAAAGCGCGCAGTGTAAATGGCAGCTCTGACCCTTGGAACAGCCTCAGATTAAGGGATTCTTCGATACCGATACCGATACTACAGCGTTAAGCCTCTGCAGTTACTAATGCAGGGACTAATAATTGGATTTTTTTGCCTTTTTAAACTAAAACAAAATAAGATTAAACCAGTTCAAATGTGTTACGTAGCTGTTTTTTTTTTATCCTGAGTAACCACAGAACAACTTTGTATAAAAAAATTCAAACATAATGAGACTTTCTGGGCCGACTACAACCTGTAAATGGTCTTATTATATCAATGTATATTTCCAACTGAAGTGATATTTGGAAGATCCAGCAAAATCTTCAGTATCGGCGTCGATATCTGATACCAGTTTCGGATCCGCGCGTCCCTGCCTCAGATACTCCTTGTTAGACCGATAACAAATTTTCAAGTACGATTTATTGCTGAAGTAAATATAGACGATAAATATTGAAACCAAACATAAAGCAGAATTATCCCACAAAAAGTGTTCTATATGTACAGTATTGTTAAGCTGCAAAAATAAATAACAGAACAAAATGCTTAAGTAGTCGGTTTGTGTCTATAATGAGTCCTACAAGTTCATAATTCGACCTTCCGCAGCTCAAATCTCATCGTAGAACAGAAAAAGAACCAAACTTTTCCCACTAGCGCAAAGAAAAAGTCCCACTATAAATATTGACCCCCAAAAATAATTGTTCCGTCTGTCATTTACTGAACGATAAGTCGATATAGTAAATATTGTTTTGAAAATTGATTAAAGGTTTTATATTACACAAAATGTACTTTCAGGAGCTTTAAGCCATGTTAGAATGTTTTTACCTCCTCAAAAACAGACCTGGAGTTGTGTTTTGTTTCATTCATGTTTGAGTAACACTTTATTATTAGTCTGTCTACATCTCCAAAGCTCAAAACGCTCTGTTCCACCTCGTGATGTTATGTAGCGGTAGTTTTCAAGAAAGTTCAAATCCTTTCACCTTTATTTCAGTAGAGATTGGCAATTCCAGGGCTGAAATCATCCAAATGATTCTAGTGAAGGTGTGTGGAGTTTAAAAACACAGCGGAGCACTTCCTGTATCACCGCATGACATCACAAGGTGGAACAGAGTGTTTTCCGTTTGAGAGAAGAACTCAACGCCTAAATTTGCAGGGTTTGTGCGTTAAACATGTGCGAATGAAACAAAAAAACACAACTCCAGGTCTGTTTGTGACGAGGAAACGACATTATAACATAGATCAGAAAATAGTGTAATATGAGCTCTTTAAATAAGTTGTTCTTGTCTCATTTTCAAATCTTTAAAGTTCGACTTCCTTCCTAGAAACCCTCAGACGTGCTCTGCCATGTAAGAGGGAGAGCGGTGACTTCAGCGTTTGCAGTTACGGAACAATATTTGATCGCACTGTTGTACATCTATGTAGGTCAGGACTTTATCTGCAGATAAGCATCAAGGCTTTGATCGCAACAGCACGACAGAGACTGTACAATGAGGAGCTATGTTTTGACACAGTCTTGGGTATTTTAATTTTAATATTTATGTATAGCTTTATTCTCTTGTGAAAAGTGGGTCAAATGAAATAATAATAAAAGACTAGACCTTTAGATCGCTCTATATTGACTTGTATGAAAGATGGAACTATATTTTTTGGGGTCAGTATTTATCAAGTGCACATTTTCTTTGCGCTACTGGGAAACTTTTGGTTGTTTTTTGGCCGTATGCGAAGATTTGAGCTGTAGAAGTTCGAATATGCCTCATTACAGACGCAAACTCACGACTAAAGTGTTTCATTCTGCTGTTTATTTATTGCAGCTCATGATTTTTAACAATATTGCAGATTTAAAATAGTTTTTGTGGTTTAAATCTGCTTTTGGATTAATGTGTCAGTGGCATTTTCTTTTGCGTAAGAACCACAAACCTACTGGGAGCGGTATCGTTATGTGACACTACAGCCTCTGTATTTGGTAATATCAACAAAAATAGTTCAAAGTGAACTACGTGACCAGGGGTGAACCGATCCGGCTTTTTCAGTTCTGATACCGATTCCGAGGCTGTAGGTTTAAGTATCTGCCGATGCCTGATATCAACCAAAACCAGTGCAGAGACTCGAAACGGCATTTATTTCCTTTAAAACTAAAACAAAACTGATCCAAATGTTTTATGTAGTTGTTATGTATGTCTCAAATAACTACAGAACAGGTTTGTATAAGTAAAAATTCACGTTTTGAGGTTTTGTGGAGCAACTACGACCTGTAAGTTGTGTTCTACAGCAGTTTATATGTTCAGACAGGCTTCCAAATATCGATTCAGCCGATATCCGATCCAGCGAATTGTTTTTTTTTTAAGATTCTCTTGCTGTTTTATAAATGTCTCCACGGTTTGGCCCGTCGCCGTCTCTCTGAGCTTCCGTCTGTCCATGTTCCCAGTAGAACTTTGAGCTCAGCAGACCAGACGATTTTGGATTTTCCGAGGTCCCGGTTAAAAACTCGGAGACTGGGCTTTTGCTGTAGCTGGTCCCAGACTCTGGAACAATCTTCCTCTGTGTTTTAAAACAGCCAGATTTTTAAATATTTTTACATCTAAGTTGAAAACTCATTTGTCTGCTCTGGCTTTTAACACGAGCTGAGTGGGACTCTTGGATTGTTTTGTTTTATTGTGTTTTTGCATGTTTTGTTTTATAAGATTACCCTTTATATCGCCTTTGTGCAGCACTTTGGGCAGCTGTGGTTGTTTTTAAATCTGCTTTATACATAAATTGGACTTGATTTGACTTGACTTATATCAGATCGGCGCATTCCTGTATCTAACTTTTCAGCTGGAAGGTTTCTCACTTGCTTTGTTCCATAGAGATGTTATTTGAATGTTTATCGCCACATTATTAAAGTGCATTAGTGGCACCAAACTATCCAGTTTTACATGTTCTTGAAATGTGTTCCATTTTTGGGAAGCAAAATAACATAATAACATAACGTAACATAATAAAGCTTTTCAGACGTGGACAATCAGACGCAGACAATCATGAGATCTTGTATTAAAAGTTCCTGTATCAAAGTTCAACAAACAAGTGAGATATTCAGGCCGTTTAGGAAGTAGTTCCTTATAAACACATTTTACACAGTGTTGTTCTTCTGACAGATGCGGCGGCCAACCTACTTTTTCATAGAGTGAACAGTGATGGGTTTAAACTCATCACCTGTTATGAAACGAAGGGCAGAGTGAAAGAGTGAGTCTGAAGGTTTAAAGCAGAGGCTGAAGTCTCTCTGTGGATTATATCTACATAATCCAGGACAGAGAGAAAGATGCTTGAACTATTTCTTTTCTGTAATTTAATGGGATACAGCATTTGTTTCTGTAATAAAATGATCATTTTGATTTTAAACTGTTCCATAATTCATCAATAATGACAATAGCATAAGGAATTTTGATACAGATGCATAGACTGTCTATATAAGTGGACATAGCTAACGCGCTTTCCAAATAGGAAGTGATCACGGGCGCGTTTCCAGCTCCATCAACTCCAATTCACTTTACATTGCTGCTGTCAGACTCGTCATTTTGGTCTTAAAATGTTCGTATTAACCCGCTCTACGTGATCCTGGTGGTTTTATTTCGCTATTTTGTCCGTAAATCAAGATCTGAACATTAATAGCGAACAAATCAGGCGCCTTCTTTCACCGAGGTCGCTCCAGCTAGTGTTAGCAACAGGTTTGATTGACCCACTCCCTGCTAAACCAGCGGTTCCAGCGGGAAGAGGCGTTACCTTCAACAGCCTCACTCCTGATTGGCTCTTTGGTTGCTATGACACTCGCGGTCGGAATTATTTAGTATGTAACTCAGCTCCAAATTGGCCCTTATAACTTCTCTGGCCTCGACGAGCTTCATTTGACTGGAGCCGAACGCTTTGGGCGACGTCACGCTCACTCAGTCCACTTCTTTACACAGTTTGACTTGTCCGTTTGACTCTTTCTACATTGTTCTTTCTCCATTTCAGATCTCTGATAGTGCCTGGCTGTTCTGATGGATCACTTTCAGGGAGCGTGGAAGTCCCTGAGTAATGGGTTCAGTATGAAGGACCCGTCGTTCGAGAGCCCCTGTCTGTCGCCCACCATGGTCCAAGGCTTCCCCTGCCAGCGCCGCGCCTCCGACGACAGCAAGATGCCTGATTCCAAGACAAGCAGCACAATCCGCGTCTACCTCCCAAACCAACAGCGCACTGTGGTGAGTAAACGTGTATGAAACCACCGAGAACTAAGGTATAATCCTTATATCTTGTTTTTAATGTGTTGTTTCTAGTCACTTTTCCAGATGAAGATGTGTATATGTGAATGAATGAATGAGCTGACTCGCTGCCCAACTAAATTTACCTGTTGATACCATAGACTGTATATATAAATGGACATAGCTAACCCGCTAGCCGCCGCGTTCCTGGCTCCAGTTGACTTTACATTGAAAAACTGTGGCCCCTCTCTCTGTAACTGCTGCTGTCAAACTCGTCATTTTGGTCTTAAAATGTTCGTATTAACCCGCTCTACGTGATCCTGGTATTTTTATTTCGCTATTTATTCCCCCCGCTAGCGTTAGGAACAGGTTTGATTCAGGTTTGTTTTGTTTTGGTCGATCTGCTGCCTTAAAATCCACACAGAGCTTTATATTAACACTTAAATACGAAGAGATGGCAGCACAAAACGTGACTACACAGCTCTCTTAAAGGTTTATGGTTAAAAAAAAATGGTTTGGGGGGAGTTTGTAGTAAATTTAAACTATATATTTGTGGATAATTGGGACAAATAATCAAAATTGGCCCCCAAAAATATTGGCAGAGTTTATCGCCCATCAGTTCCTCTGGATACTAAAGTATCGGTATCGGCCATGAAAAAAACCCCGTATCAGTCGATCTCTAGTGTTAAATGTGATTGCAAATGTCAAAAAAATAATCAGAATTTCCCTCATTATCCAAACGACGTAAACCTGTATGAAAGGCCGTGCAGTTAATTACATTTTAATCAAATCGAGAGCCATTAGTTTAAAATTGTGGTTTGCAGTTCAGACTTTGGAGGCATCTATTTTGTGTTAAATGGCACTGACTGAAAATGTGTCTTGTTATGTTGATGGAATTAATATAAATATACAAAAAGACAATTATTATGTTTCCTAATAAAAAAAAGTCATTATATATATACATTTTTTATTGACCAATACAAGAAAACAATTGTGAATAGTTATTGCCCAGCTCTACCTGTAAATAACTCTGCTTGATGTTGGGCAGTTATAGAGAAGCAAAGCAAAATCCACAAATTATGAAACTGATCATTTTTATATTGTATTTTTCTCCATCTCTGTTAAACGTTTATATTTACTTTATGATGTCTTGAATGTTTTTCTGTGGCAGCGCCCTCTGCCTGTCGGATCCTCTGTTTTTAACACAGTTTAAGACCAGACTGAAAACCCACCTCTTCTCCCTGGCATTTAATTCGAGCTACACTGGAGAACTGGGTGTTTTATTGTTCTTTTGATATGTATCGTGTTATTTGTATATTTGTGTGCTATATAAATAAACTTGAATTGAATTGGACCCAATAATTACCCTGAGTTGACAATTGCAAATCAAAAACAAAATCAAAAAATAAAAAAAACACTACATTTTAGCCGTTTCTATTCTCCATTGTCGTATATAATGCAAAATTAACTCTTGTGAGGTTTAAGTCATGTTCTAACGCTCTTACCTCATAAAAAACAGACCTGTAGTTGTGTTTTGTTTCATTCACACATGTTTGAGTAACACTTTATTATTAGTCTGTCCACATCTCCAAAGCTCAAAACGCTCTGTTCCACCTTGTGATGTCATGAAGTGGTAGTTTTCAAGTTAACAGCTCCTTTTACCTTTAGTTCAGTAGAGATTGGCAATTCCAGGAGTGAAATCATCCAAATGGTTCTAGTGAAGGTGTGTGGAGTTTAAAAACACTGTGGAGCACTTCCTGTTTTACCGCATGACATCACAAGGTGGAACAGAGTGTTTTCAGTTTGAGAGAAGAACTCAGCCTAAATCTGCAGGGTTTCTGTGTAAAACGTGTGAATGAAACAAAACACAACTCCAGGTCTGTTTGTGACGAGGAAACAACATTTTAACATAGATCAGAGAACAGTGTAACATGGGCCCTTTAACGTTGGGCCTCTTTGCTGTGTATTGTGGGCCCTGGACTGAGGTGAGTGTTTTGTTTCCACAGGTAAATGTGCGACCGGGTATGACTTTGCACAGTTGCCTGATTAAAGCCTTAAAGGTCAGAGGTCTCCAGCCCCAATGCTGCGCTGTGTTTAAATTGCACCCGGCGCAGGGAAGGTGAGCGGAAACAGTCGAGTGTGTAACCTCAAACGGTCCGTGTGTTTGTATGTAAACGACACCCACTTTGCATTGTTTTTTTTTCCTCCCCTTCTTCAGTAAAAAGCTCAGAATGGACTGGAACACTGACTCCACCTCTTTAATCGGTGAAGAGCTCCTTGTGGAAGTTTTAGATCATGTGCCCTTGACAACTCATAATTTTGTAAGTGTCCACATCATGATTCACGACGCACACAAAGCCACAGTACTTTTATTGAAAATTACGCTATGTAACTGCTTCCAACTGTTATTGTTTTGGCCTGGAATGTTCCACAGCATGGCATTTTAAATGTCCTGTATTACACAAAACTGACTCTTGTGAGGTTTAAGTCATGTTCTAATGTTGTCACCTCCTCAAAAACAAACCTGGAGTTGTGTTTTGTTTCATTCACGCATGTTTGAGTAACTTTTTATTATTCTGTCTACATCTCCGACGCTCAAAATGCTCTGTTCCACTTTGTGATGTCATGAAGCTGTAGTTTTCAAGTTAACAGCTACTTTTTAACTTTAGTTCAGCAGAGATGGGAATTTCCAAGGCTAAAATTATCAAAATGATTCTAGCGAAGGCGTAAAGAGTTTAAAAAGACAGTGGAGCACTTCCTGTATCACCACATGACATCACAAGGTGGAACAGAGTGGACGAACTCAGCCTAAATCTGCAGGGTTTGTGTGTTAAAACATGTGTGAATGAAACAAAACACAACTCCAGGTCTGTTTGTGACGAGGAAAACAGTGTAATAAGTGTTTTATTGCTCAAAAATACCTTGAACAACAGACTTTCTTATAGTCAGTGGGGGCTTGCCTCTCCACAGATCAGACCTGTAATTTGGACATGGATACGTTTAATTCCTCACTGTGGAACATACCGGGCAAAGCAATAACCTCTCTATGGAGACGAGCATGTGGTAGACGCATCCGAAGTTGTGAATAGCGCCTTTTAACTCTCCCGTGTATTTTTTTGGCAGGTTCGTAAGACGTATTTGAAGTTAGCCTTTTGTGATATTTGCCAGAAGTTCCTCATTAATGGCTTTCGTTGCCAAACCTGTGGCTACAAATTTCACGAACACTGCAGCACCAAAGTCCCAACGATGTGTGTCGACTGGAGCAACATAAGACAACTCTTGTAAGTGTCTCGCCGTAATTCACCTTATTCTGGACGTTACGTGGGACTTGACAGACACTTGACGGCGCTTAAGTTCAACGGGGATTAGAGTCGTTTTAAAGGTCCTATACTTACGCAAAACGGACTCTTGTGAGCTTTAAGCCGTGTTATACTGTCGTTACCTCCTCAAAAACACACCTGGAGTTGTGTTTTGTTTCATTCACACATTTGAGTAACCCTGCCGTATTTTCTGGACTATACATCGCGCTGGAGTATAAGTCGCACCAGCCAAAAAATGTGTAATAATGAAGAAAAAAACATATATAAGTTGCATTTTTTGGGGGAAATTTATTTTACAAAATCCGAGACCAAGAACGGACATTTTATCTTTAAAGGCAAGTTGTAAAAATAATAATAAAATAGAGAACAACAGGCTGAATATCAGCACATCACGCTAACGTAACACATATTTATTCAGCTACATGAAGCACAGACAACGAACTGAACACGTGTCTGGTGTGTTAACGTAACATATTAACAGTTAATCAGACTAAAGCATAAAAAACAAGCTAACAAGTTTACTCTCGATCTCACTCCAAATCACTAAATCCATTGAATTCTTCATCCTCGGTGTCGCTTCTGAACAACTCCGCCCACTCCAGAGGTAGATGAAGCGCCGCTGTCATCGGACTCAGGAGAATACGATTTTCTTTTAGGGGGCATTTTTGTTCAGTGTTTCTCAGATGTTTTTTTTAAATTTCAACATTACGGTAATTT
>JACM01025814.1:0-34698 GCA_000787095.1 Periophthalmodon schlosseri | reverse complement strand
TTGACCATTGTGTCACTGACAGGCAGTTGCTTCTTTATGGTTCTCATCCAAAAACAATGCCCTCTAAAATTTCATGAATGTTCCTGCTTCTGCATTCCGAGCACGGTGACGAAAACTTCTTTATACTATACAGCATTTTTACTCAAAAATCTCTTGATCGATGGCAGTAAATCAAAGTTACAAGCTTGAGAAATATAGAGCTGGCATAAATATTCTTGTTCCGTGATGCTATTGCAATATTAAGCAAGGATTTCTACATTACGTGTCAAACACATACCTCCTGGTGGAGTGTGGAGTTTGTTGAGCATGTGCTGGTCTATCTCACGTCATCTCAATGCAGTGGGCACCTTTTTGGGGCCCTTGTGTGTACGTTTTGTAGTTTTAAAATGGATGCAATCACATCCGTTTAAAGTTCACAAAACACTTCTTTACATCTGATCTTTTTACTGGTGGAGTTTAACTTCCTTTACAGTATGGTGTCACTCGCCGGCTTGACGCACTGTGACAGTTGTCTGTTCTTGGAAGCGAGGATGACAGAACTAGAGAACCGCATCTTCTTACTGACTCAAACCCAGAGAGCAGCAAACCCTTGTGAGCAGCTTCTTGACTCTTGGTGGCACAGTGAGAAACAGTTGGAAAATCTAAAACCATGTCCATCACCATGATGGCATTTTGGCATTTTAGGGCTGAGGTACGCCGAGGCTGAGGTAGGGTTGAGGCCGCCGTCTTATAAATGAGTAAGTTTGTGAGAGCTATGAAGGAATTACATAAATTTTACTTGCTCCTTTCATGGTTTGAAACTCAGATAGCCTATGCTTTCATTGATAATACTTCTTATTTGTATCGAGTGTCTTATGTCTTAAGTCAGCATAATTCTTCCCCGAACCTGATTCAAATTATATTAAAAACACCCTACTGAACTGGTTATCTTAGCTTGACCCTCTTTAGTACTATAATAAAACATGATTGGTCCACATATGGCTATTGTGAATACACACTCAAATTGAGGCTTTCAGAAGATGCTCGTCCACCAATCATAATTATTTCACAGATCAATACAGGGAATTAGCCAGGTCCCAATTTGGATTTTTAAGGAGCAAAACCAACCTGCTTAATAGTGTTCACCATTTAGTTTTTAGGTAAGTTGGTGGGACAGATATTGGCCCAATTAGTAGATGTTGAAATTGTCTGTTGAGCGGGTCTGTTGGTTTGATTCCAGCTCTATATATTGCATACTGTTGTTGTGTTCTTGAGCAAGACACTTCACTCAACCACCCCTGTGACTGCTGCCCCCAAGTGTAAAGAGTGAATGAATATTATCCTACTGTATGGTACTAGAGTTTTTAAAATAAATCAAAGCTATTATTAGCACACCTTACTAGAGTCAACGATTCTTTATTAAAGGTGCTGTATCTGACTTTTTCTGTCTTAAAAATGTGTAAAATAGAGTGAGTTCACTTTGTACTTTTTGCAATGAACCAAAATTATTCCTCACTGACCTTATGCATGAGCATCCTAATTATTCACGGCAATGCATTTATAAGTTATTTTCACAACTTTCCAGACCAGGAGGCAGAGTTTTGCAGCAAAGCTAGCGACAAGTAGCATGATAACTGCATAATTCTTGATTATCGGAGAAGAGAAATTAGGTGCAGACAGTGCACAGCCGACTTATTCTGATCTCAAGAGCTGCTTATGCAGTATGTCTGTACCGGTGCAAGACACATTTTGATCAAATACATGAAAAACATTTAAAGAAAGATATTTTTAAATGTAATGCTATTAGACTAATGCTGTCTAAGATTTTCAAATACAATTTCAAGTAGCGTATTTTTCTGACTGTAAGTTGCTCCGGAGTATAAGTCGCACCAGCCAAAAAATGCATAATAATGAAGAAAAAATCATATATAAGTCGCACTGGATTATAAGTCGCATTTTTGGGGGAAATTTATTTTACAAAATCTGAGACTAAGAACAGACATTTTATCTTTAAAGGCAAATTATAATAATAACAAAAAAATAAAGAACAACAATCTGAACATTTATATTTATTCAGCTACATGAAGCATAGACAACAAACTGAATACGTGTCTGGTATGTTAACGTAAGATATTAACGGTTAACCAGATAACAAAAGCATAAAAAGAAGCTAACAAGTTTACCAAACTCTCGAAATTCTCACTCCAAATCACTAAATCCATTGAATTCTTCATCGGTGTCGCTTCTGAACAATTCCCCTGCTCCGGAAGTAGATGAAGCACCACGCACCCCCGGCCAAACTATGAAAAAAGTGCGACTTCTAGTCCGGAAAGTATGGTAGATTTCTGTTAAATGCTTGTGTTTATTGGGTTGAGAAAGTTAGCTCAAGTGAATACATAATATAATGCACAGTTTTGACTTGCTAATCTTTCTAACAGGCTAACAATCAACCATTTCAGTTAGCCTGTTAGCCCTGCCCACCCTTCTGTCACTCACAAGTACTTGCTTCCTTATGGTTTTCAAACAGTACCTTTTAACATGTATGTATGCATTTTTTCACAATAGCTGCTACAGTATTCCGTATGGAGTGAAAGGCATTTTCCCGAACTAAACTAATGTCAGGTACTGGCCCTTTCAACATTTCAACAAATTATCTATTCTTCCCTCTATGGCCAACAAAAGTGCTTATTATAAAGAACTGACTATTTAAAAGCGCTGTTCTTGTTTTTCAAAAATGTGAAAAACAGAACTAGTTCATTTTAAATGGTTTTCAGTGGACCAAAGTTATTCCTCACTTACCTTACGCATTCCGAGCGTCCTAATTATTCACGCCAAGTTTATAAATGCTTTTCACAACAGAGAGTGCTGGTAAAGTTAACAACAACCAGCATGCTAACATGCACTTCCTGACTATCGTATCATTATAATCAGATGCAGGCAGCACGCAGTTGACTGATTTTGACCTCAAGAGCTACTCACAATATATTTGTACTGGGGCAAGAACAATTTTGCTCAAATACATGGGAAAAAAATCAGCTACGCTACAGGACCTTTAACCATTTAACGTTTAGTACCACAGTCCTTACAAACCCAATTAGGTTCTTTCTGTGAGCTAAGTGACTTGTTTGCTCCCCTCGGGTTTCTCTATTGGCTCTAATTGACATGATGAGCGACCACTGCGCACATAATCACAGTCTCATGCTCATGACCGTGCGCTTTCTATGGAGGGAATCCTCAGCTGTGTATGCTAAAACAGATCTAGGAACATGTTTACTGACATTTATACAACATCACGTCACTTCTCCCTGGTATTTCGGACTTTAAGGTAAACTATGTAAGTTTTCTGGTGGAGGGTCCGTCGCCTGCTCGTGTCCATGGAGATAAATTTAAACCAGACCTATTATGCGAAAGCTTTTAACCATGTTATAGCTGTTTCCCCTTCTCATTTACCCTTTTGTAGTTGTTTCTGGAGTGATTCGTTCATGTTTGAGCAGTCTTCAATCATTTATTTTCAAGACGCCATATCAGTCCCTCTTTTCACCGCTACACATACGCCCACTGCTCTACTTTGTTCTTCAATTTTATTTTCTTAATTGATGATATGCATAGGATTCGGCAGTGTCGCGTAGTCATTTTGGTACAAATGAAAAAAAAAAAACCCTGCTGCTCGCTAACGTGATCTGCAGCTATCCATCGGAGGTGCCAAGTCTTTGTTGTAATGACGTTTCCGCCGATGTCAGTTCCCTTTGGGCATTTTCTAACGCGGAAGTCAGCTGACTTGTTTCTTTTATTAATTTGTTTTAGATAAATATTGTGTTTAAAATGTGTGCAAATTACAACATAATGATCCACAAGTGTCACAGATCATAACTACATAGCAGACACAAGCACAATATGTCTTCTTTAATGCCATACCATGGAATCTTCCAGGAAACGCAATAACAGAACATTGATGAAACTTCATAATATACTAGACAATAATGGAAATTCCAACATGCCAGACCTTCACACGTTTTTACCTATTTCAAACATACCTGATGGATGTCTCTATTTTCACACACTGTTTACAATATTTTACAGTATTTTTGACAGCTTAATCTAACCATTCACTTAACTTTTTTATATCTTTCTTTCTCTCTTTCTTTCTATATGTCTGACTGTGTGCTGCCTGGACTCGTGTTTTTTGTGGCGAACATTACGTTGTGCGTTTTGCTGTTTGCATGTTTTACTCACATTTGACATTTTTGCCCATAAACCATTTGTATTTGTTTGGATTTTTCTGGGTGATTTTTTTTTGTTTGTTTTGTGTTTCATTCACTGTGCACGTGTACCATACATTGCATTATGATTGTGCATTTTGATTTAATTATCGACAATCACATTTGCCATTTTTGTGTATTGCACGTTTGTTTATTCTTTGGGTGAAATTGCATTGAATTTATAATTTTGTGTGTCCCATCTCATGTTTTCTGCATGTGACTGTTTTGTTATGGCGGACTGTAAATCATCTTGCGGTCGTGCACTTTGATTTTTGGCACGTTTTTTTCTGTGGTCTGCTTTTGTCTGTAACCCATTTGTTGTTTTTTAAAAATTCATTTTCATACATTATTTTACTTTTTTTGTGTGTGTGCGTGAATTTTGTGCCGGTCACCCATAAATCATCTTGTGGTTGTTCATTTGGATTTTGGCATGTTTTTTTTTTTGATGGGTGTTGGGTGTTTAAATTTTTCGTCTTGCCAAATTGCATTTTTTACATTTCAATTTTTTTGTTGTGTTTGATTGTTTTGTCGTGGTGAACCGTAAATCGTCATCGTGAATTTTGGTACATTTTTTTTGTGGGCTTCCTGATTTTTTAAATGAATTTCTTCACATATCCCTGCATATTTTTGTTGTGTGAATGGTCTGAATGCTCCGCTGCAGAGGTCCGACGCTGACAGGGGGATGACATGCATGTGCCCGTGCTGCTAACATCGCGGAGGACTAGCCCATTAACCCACAGCGAACCCCCGCGACATGACGGACGTGCTGGTAAAACAAACTAAGAACTGTTCTGCTTCTGTTGTTTGCCTCTTCCTTTTTCTGTTACGGTTTAATTGTTTCTTTCTTCAGTTACATAAAACTAGCGACGCAACAATATCCAAATCTCACGTTACAATATAATTAGCGTATATAGGTGCATTACGTAACTTTTCTAGTGAGTGTTTCTTCAGCTGTGTTATTAAGTGTTACGTGTTATTGCTATTGTCAGGAATGTTCCACAGTATGACATTAAACATGTCCATCTTTCATTTAATCAATTACAGGTGTTATTCATTTCTAAAAAATACCTTATAATTTGGTGAGCTTTGAGAGGGGTTGTCTCTCCACAGATCTGACCTTTAACTGGGGTAGGCGGAGTCGCTGGCTTGTCTCCACGGTAATAGATAAGTTTAAAGACAGGGTATATTACTTCTATGCGCTATCAATTGCTAACGCATAACATATTTAACTCACCATGTTTCCTTTTATTGTTTTGAAAATGCTATATTCGCCCAAAGACAACGTATTAACATGTTTTATAAGTTTCACTTTAGTTTTTGACGATCTGAGTCAAAAGTCGCTTCCCTTCACAGCGCTATCACATTACAATCAGCTAATGCACATCGCATCAGGTTTGTTGAGCCGTAGTGTATAGTTTTGTGTAAAGATTTTGTATATTTATGGAGAATTGTTGCGTGGGAGCACTTGTGGGCGGGGCACTGGAAAAATCTCACAGCTTAACCGCAAGGAGGGTCCGGATAGGGCCCGGGAGAGATCGCTAGATTACTCAAACATGCACGGATGACATATAAAACCACTTCAGGCATGTTTTTGATGCCTGAATGAACAATTTTATAACACGGTAGTAAGCTCTAAAAAGTCAATTTTGCATAATACCCCCACGCTAATGCCATAGTGTGGAACATTCTAAGCAGATGGACTTTTAACATCAGAGGAAGATTATTTATTGTGATATTATAGCAGGGAGGTCCACAAAATTGCAGAAATGCTTTTTGTTTTCTCGGATTTTACTGTTTCATTTCAAAACAAAAAAAAGTTTCATCATACATTATAACTGTAAGGCCAGTGCAGTTTTTATCAGGCTGCAATAAAATGATGCATTTTCAGTCCCGAAATCTTCCACTGTACCGTTTTATATCGTCATTGTGGCACTACGTTTGCGACGATGGTTGCAAATGTACTGGTATTGCATTTGTATGAATTTAGGTCTTGCTTATTTTAGTGCACCATACACAGTGAATTGAATTACAATCAGTTCAAATCGCAAAGGCGTAAATTGTTCAGGCGATAGAATTTCCTCTACAAACAAAATATCATTTATGTTGTTAAGTTTGGATTCTACGAACTGAAAAGCTGATGCACAGGCCTGTCACGATAACACATTTTTGAAGCACGATATGTTGCTCGAGAGAGATATTGCGATAAACGATAAGATTCAAACTGCTTTATACAACCGACTCCATAACTGTAATAACGCAAAATAATCTCAGTAAACCGTTTTTAAATAGACGGTATCATTAAAAGCATGAGCCGCTGCAAACAAATAACAGAATGAACCAGTAAGTAGCCATAGAAATCACTGCTTCAACCTGCTACAGCTCAGATCTTGTCGTATCACAGCAAAAAAATATCAAAAACTCACCATTTTTGCAAAGAAATCGTACACACGATAAAAATGAACCCCCAAAATATATTATTTTGATGACCTACTGATGGACGCAACATTTGTATTAGTTTAGCAGTTCACGTGTCAGTTTCTCTGAATTCAATTCTCCTGGACAGGTTTGAATTTGCGCTGTGAACTGATTTCTTGTTTGAAACCAGAAATTTCGAACATCTTAATTACATTTCTTTTTTTTCCCCCCCCCGAACTGCTCCTCTTTTTTACTCGTTATATGCTTTATTTCACGTCATATGGGTGAATTATTTGTCCATATAACTATTTTCAAACCATCGCCTTGTGCTAAACAGTCTTAAGCAGGGCACGCGCGGCCCATATTTACGGCAGTGGCTTGCGATAACCCCTGTAAAAACTGTAAAGCTAACAATAGCTAGCATGCCAACCGTGCACTTCATGATTTTGGACAGTAAAACACTTTATTATTAGATGCAGATAGCACCCAGCTGACTTACTTTGACCACAAAAGATGTTTATAGAATATGTTTTATTTTTTTTTATTTTACTTTTTAGAAAAACTTAGCATTTATTTAGTTACTCCACAATTTGCAAGTCTCATCACAACACAAGCTAGCAAAGTTCCAGTCATATTGTACAACTGCATAGCAACATGTCAAATGCATCTCTTCATCTGCTACCTTCTTCACTTTCTTTCCATACGTGACCTTTCCCTGTCTTCCCACACCTCATCTGTCTCCAAATGACTTTATTGGTTCATAATCAGAGCTCAACAGCTTTAAGAAGTGCCTGTCTAATGGACGCTCTGGTTTTCAGTTGCCGGGGGGTCGGAGCAGTGAAATTAGCCAACTTCGGTGTTTCTTTGTCGAGCTTTTTGGCATGTCTGAACTGGATCGCGGCTGTCCAGGGAATGTTAAGATGCATCTCCTCTTTGTAAGCTGCGATGACATGAACAGAAAGCCATGTACGTACGAGTAAGGGATGGGTGGTTTTAGTTTTTTAGTTTTTTTTTTTTTTTGGTGGAGGAGCCAGGTCTGATTCATCAAGTTTCACACTCAAAGCGGGAAGCTACACAAGTGTCACAACCGTTTCCTGCCTGCTGCTGCTGCTATTGCTGTTGCTTGGGTTTTTTTTGTATCTTAATCGTGGATATTTTATGCTTTTTTCAGTGTTTTTTTTTTGGTGCGGGGTAAAAAGCATTGATGGTTGATGGATGCAGTGGAGCATTGAGTGAGTTGGATTCTAGCAGAACGTGTCGGCCTAGTGTCGAGAACTGCTCAGACTGGTGAGGTTGTTGATACTCGGTTATGTAGTAATAGTGGTATTAGTAGTACTATGTGCGCTAGTATTGCGGATGTTTGATGCATTTGATGATAATTTGAATAGTTTGCTGCCTAGACAACGCTAAGTTTTTTTCTTCCCTGTATTACTCTACTAAAAACTTTGTTGCAAATAGAGGTAGCTACGTAACTTTATGTACTTGGCCCAGTTAACAGTATTCTTGGTTATTAGATTTTTATGAAAAAAGTAATACTAATTACGGTGATAATGATTAGAATCAAAACAGCTGTTAAAATTTGAATACAGCTAGAGCAAAAACTAGCAATTGTTTTAGAAGTCAATTACTGCTACTTATTTTTGTGCATTGTGATTTGTTAAATACATTTTTAACTTAAGAAAGGTTGAAGGATTTTTATTTAATAGGGTTGCTGTTTTTGTTATAAAAGGTCTTTTGGCATGTGTTTTAGAGTCTATGTAGTCAAGATAACAGTTAAAAAAAAAAAGTTGAATAAAAAATACTATATATTGAAATAATTATCATAGTGTTGCAATTTTATTTGTATTTTATTCGTAAAAAAAAAAAAAAAAAATCTTTTATGAAACATTTCAAACCAGTCGTTTTAAGTACACAAGTGGACGCTATATAAATTGGGTAATTTCTTCCAAAAAGGATCATTTGTAGTTTTAAACAATAACCCCGTATTTCACTCCATTGTCAAAGTCTTTTATTTTTAGACGCTTAAGTTGTTCCATACCTGCCACTGAACTGTTCCTGCTCTTTCTCTACTTCGCACAATGTCAACACTAGCGTATATATAGCACCGTGTATCTATATCTAAGCTCCGGTCTGTTCAATATTTGGCCAGGTTGCTTGAAACGCCTGATTACATTGTGAAGGAAATTCTCTTCGATGTGTTGTAACCATTTCAACACTCGGAGGAAAGCTGCGTTGTCATCAGCATTGAAAACGGGTTAGCTCTCAGTTCCTAAAATGTTGAGTACTTTGACATTTGAAGTTCAGGTTAGAATATCCAGTGTATGTCATTGGTACAGTAGTCGTTGGTTTATTCAATTGTGATAAGGAAGCAACAAGGAGCAAGTTAGGGTAAGTCTCCAGCTGTAGACTTTTGATCACAGCGTACGTTTACTCCTACTTGAGTAATATTTTTTATTGAAGTAACTAAGCCCGTCATGATAAATACTATATTGACGTATCGTTCAGTATACGGAAACGGGCTCAGTATTTATCGTGTGTAGATTTTCTTTGCAGTACTGGGAAGTTTTTGGTTATTTTTGACTACCTGATAAAATTACGCCGCAAAAAGTTGTATTTATAACTTCTATGACTCATTACAGATGCAAACTAAGTACTAAAGAGTTTCATTCTGCTGTTTAACTATTGCTGCTCATGCTTTTTAACAATATTGTAGATTTAGAATAGTTTTTGTGGTTTAAATCTGCTCTTGGATTTTTGTTTCACTGTCATAAATTTGTTTCAATATTATTGTTTATCGTCTATGTTTACTTCAGCCATATATATAAAAGTTGAAAATTTGTTATCGTGACAGGCCTAGAAGTAACAGGACTCTTATTTGAGTAAATGTTTTGGTTGCTCTTCCAACTGTGAGTAAGTCTACAAGTGAAAAAAAGCTTTACGTTGACAATATGAAATTATTTGAACATTTGGGTTTCTTGCACCGCTCCTTCAGATATGATTTAGTTTGACTGGTGAACGTTTTTGGCTACTCTACCCACCTCTGCTTTTGATGCCTTGAGCGTAGGGCTGAACGATTTGGGGAAAATATCGAATTCAAATTTTTCTGACAAGCATTGTGGTTGCAATTAGATTTGCGATTTATACTTTAATTATGGGATTCTGTTCAAAGTTCACGTTTTAAACGCGTCCTGAAGAATTGACGAAAGACTGAAATAGGAACTGACAAACTAATACAAGAATCCCATTTCAGAACATGTTTGTACAGATCTAAACTACAGGGTTAGCAGTTTTTATGCAGAGTAAGACAGGATATGTTGTTTGTGGAGGAAATTATGATTCTTAAAAGTTGCAGCCTTTGCGATTTGGCTAATTGCGTCCATTCAGATAGCGACCTCGATTGTGATGAATCTTCCAGCCCTACTCGATCGTACTGCACAGCTATATTGACATTTGTTTAGTGTCTGTCATTTGTGGAGTAGTTGTTGGTTTATTCGATTTCGCTGAGGAAACTACAAGGAACAAGTTAGGGTAAGCCTTGAATTGTGGACTTTTGATGCCTTGAGCATGTTGCATAACTATATATTTTTTGTGTGTGTGTCCATGACATGTGAGTGTGCCTCAGATGCAGTTTTGTAAAAGGATTAAGTAACAGGGCGTGATTGGTTTGACAAAATGATATTTGGCAATTTTGTCTTTGGTCATGTCGAGATAACATGTTTTATGTGGTAAAAACTTGCGAATAGTTTTTTGACTCGCCTATTTTTACTCATAGATACATGTATCCAAATGTCAAATGTTTGAAATATGATTAATAGCATTGTGTGCTAAATTTAATATTATGATTTAAACGTTCTAATTTGAAGCATTTTTTTTAACACATTAAGGAAATTATCTTGTTAATTAATTATTTCACAAATCTAAATAATATATTTAAAAGCCCAACTGGCTGTATTTTAAGTGTAGTTTTATGTCTGTCTAATTTCATAATGAATTTGTGTGACCACATGCTTCAGGTAAAGGTATGATGTACGTGACCAAACAGCAGGTTTGGTGGTGTTAAAGTCCCTTCAATGCCGCTTGCAGGTGCAACTGGCTTCTATGGTGACCAATGTAAGCTGTTATGGTTGGAACGGCGTCTTACAATAGTCATTTGGTGTAATATTTGGCCAAAGTTACTCATTTTAACGCATATTTTCCTCACAGAGCATGCGGGGATCAACTCAAAATCTCCATAACAACAGCTACAAATTAATGTAATTATTTTCCTAATTACCTGCATTTAAGTGTGATATTCTCATAATTTCTGCTTCCAATATATAATGAGTGTGGTGAAGGTGCACAAGCTTAAATTGCGCTTTTAATGTTATTTGCAGATTTCGAATTTGAATGGGGATTTATTGCTGACGTGATATTGAAATCAAACCAACAACATCTCATTTATGGGAATAACTCCTTTGCCTCTGGCTCTTGTTAAGATGAAACTGCTCCTACATGTTTTGGCTGGATGAGGTGGTCAAGGCCAGAACACAGGTGGTTCCTTTCAAGTCTGCAATATCTATCTCCCTTCTGACTAAATAAAGGTAATATGCTATACCTCACATGCTACTACTCGAAATGATTCCTACTCTTTATCCAAACTATAGAAGCCCGTTTTTTGGTTTAAGTCACTAGTCTTTTTGTACTAAATTGTTATTTTTTTATTAAAGTTCACTCACATTAGAGAACATCTGCAGTTATACAGTGCAGAACAAAGCATCTTCAGATTAATATTTGGCAGCATTGCTATGATGCTAACAGATGTATGCTCTGTGATTCTATCAGGTGGTGTTTCTTTATGGTTCTCATCCAACAAACTAGTGTTGAGTAAAACTAGACAAAATAAAATTCAGGTACAGTCCCTATAAAGGTGCAGTATGTAATGTTTCTGGCGGAAAACCTGCTTGTCTCCATAGTGATATTATTATCATTTTTCCTGAAATGTGGCGTTAAACTTCTCAACTCCCGGGAGACAAGCAGGTTATGTCACCAGGCTAAATTACAAGTCAGATCTGTGGAGAGGCAACCCTGCTTGAAGTAAGAATACACGCTTTGCAATATATATTTTAACAATAAAAACACATGTAATTAAATACATGCAAGATAGATGAGTTTAAGTCTTACAAATGTGGAAAACAGTTTTCAGTGGTACAAAGTTATTCCTCACGTATCTCATGCATCACTGTAATGTGTTTATAAGCGCGTTTCATAACTTTCAGAGACCAGAGCAGAGTTTACCGTCACGATAAAGCGTACGATAAAACATTAGCATGCTAGTGGTGCGCTTCCTTCTTCGCAGAGAATAAAAACGTTTTTTTTTGTTTTTTTTTTATTTTAACTAGTTGTAGATGGCACACAGTGGATTCATTTTGACCTTAAGAGCTGCTTACATCTGTACTGGGGCAACACACGTTTTACTTCATTGCATTTTCAAAAATCTGGGACAGCCCCTTTAGTGTCATACTCTCCAAGTTAAACAGCTTAAAATCCCAAGGCTAGATCTCCTGAAGTAATTTGCTTACTTCATAATAATAATGATAATAGACGTGCATGTGTTAGGGATGGGAGATATATCGAAAAATGTATAATATTGTAATTGTTGTTCTGGAGATAGAAAATTAAAATATCGAGTTTAGCGTCTACAAATAAAACAATTTAAAATGCAATGCTTTATACACATTTTAGCACATTCCTAGTACATTTTGAGATATCGAGATAATACAAAAAAATGGTCAGATATTGATTTTGGTCAATATCGCCCACCCCTAGCGCGTATGAAAACCACCTTATGTTTGGATGCACAAACAGCAGCATGTAGCTCTAAAAAAGCCAATTTAGATCCTGGCTGTAGCTGCTTCCCGTGCAAAGGGCATGGCAGCATTAGTTCTGCTTTTTAGCTTCATTAGGTTAGCTCAATTGGTTTTAAAGGTTCGTAGCTAAATTTGAGCAGACTCGTGGGGCTATTTCAGGCTCTGTGTATGGCTTAGTAATACTTTCTTAAACAGTAATTGTGGGTGTGTTTAACGGCAGCTTTCACATATCGTGTTAGGTCTTAAACATTGTGGGCGTAAGTGAATGTGTGACTTCTATTTTCAAATTGTACGAATGGAATCTTTTTTCTTATTTTACTTATATTGCATTTTGGGGAATTGCATTTAAAAAATGCATACAGCCCATAATCTAAACGCTATACTGACTTTTTTCTTAGAGTGACAGTCAGTATCCTCTTCAAGACCTTCCAAAACTCACTTGGTGATGTCTCCTTCAGGTGTCACTAGTGGTGTCACCTCTTGTTCTCAGTTAGGATAGACAAGTCTAATGCCATACTGTGGAACATTCAAGGCCAAGCAGTAAAATCTCCATGGAGACAAGCAGGTGGCGTACCCACCACCAGAAAAGTGACATAGTGCACCTTCTAAATATTGCTTTCTTGCTGTTAAACTTTCTTGTAAGTTGGTATGGGACGAGACACAGTTGTCACTAGACGAGACATGACTTTGGGATTAGAGCTTTGAGATTTTGACATAATATACAATTATTAAATTGTGAGGCTCAGTTCTCAGTTTTGGCCACACGATTATTTATTTATTTTATATTTTTGCTGTCATTGTAGAACTCCAGTGTAACTCACCAGCACTTTTTTTTTGTTTGAGCCAAAAGTAAAGATGGAAAAATACTTTTTTTTTTTTTGTATTTCCCTCATGTGTGCACAATTTTGTGAAAGTTTTATCTTGCGAGATCTTGTGAGGCGAGATCTTGTCCTGACCTTACTTGCAAGTTTGTCAAAACAAACTTTTCTTCATATTTTACCCTAGCCCTCATAAATTGTAATTAGAAATTGTTAGATTTGTTTGGATACATTTACTTTACTACCATTGTCAGTTAGTAAGGCTGAAAGATTAATCGCAATTAGCAAATTGCAAAAGGCTGCAATTTTTGAAGTACCATAATTTCCTCCAAAAACAACAAAATATCCTTTCGTATTCTGCATAAAAAACTGCTAACCCTGTAGTTTAGACCTGTAATCATGTTCTGAAATGCGATTCTTGTATTAGGTTGTCAAAGTGCTGGGCAATTAATCAAATTTATTCAGTTAATTCGGGTTTTTAATAATCAAGATTTTGAAAAATTGCCAAATCCTTCCTTTGAACAGAATCCTATTATTACAACATAAATCTATGCTTGTCAAATACTTGTCAGAAAAATCGCAATTAGATATTTTCCCAAATCGTTCAAGAGAGTCTGGCTGCAGACCTCCACCCAGAGGACCTCTACCAGGATGCACCGCCACCATTTTTCATTATTTTACTTTATAAACGACTTAATGAGACTTTCTATCAGTTGTTGCCTTCATTAATTGTCTCTTGAAGGTCATTAAAGGTGATAAAGCTCATCATTATGATGGTTCTCATGGATAAGGTTTTGTACGACTAGCTTTAGGCTTTAGCTTTAGCCTCTGTGTTGCTGTTTGTTTGTAACTTTCAGAGGCCAAAGCTGATTTTTCTGTCAAAAAAACCATTCCCGTTTCATGGAGAATATTGCTGCATTCATGTGGTCCTCAGGAACTAGGGGTACCAAGATGAGATGATGAGTGTTGCATTCGTGTGCTTTTATCTCGGAAAGTCTGAATTTTGATGTGACCAATAAAAAAAATCACGTAGCCCACCCAGCCTTATCACAATTCTTGTCAGAAAAATCACAATTAGATATTTTTCCAGCTGTGATTGTCCTCACGGATTAGGTTTAGGAAATCTAGCTTTAGCCTTTAGCTTTAGCCTCTGTGTTGCTGTTTGTATGTTTGGTTCTTCCTTATAAGGAGAGAAGAAAGGATGGATTTAAGAGCTGATCCGGGCTGTCCGTGCTAAGAATGCTTGCTTGTGTCACCACTTGGCTCTCTGCTTTGGATTTATGGACATTTGGGACGTGTTCGCTCTTCTCGTTTGGCCCGTGGAACTGTGAAAGTGAAGTGTGGTACTTTTCTTAAGTGCCGCAGCAGTGTTGAACAAGTCCAGACAGGAGCAAAGGAAAGAGCCTGGTCTTTGTTGAACCATAAAACATTTTTCTGTGCTCTGAGCGATGGATGAGACCTGAGGATAGACAAATGCAGATTGCACAGTACAGTTTTGTGTGTTTTAGAGTTGCGACACATTTACGTAACGTTTTGCTTCAGAGATTTTACTTCTAATTTGTTTTTTTTGAAAATTCAAAACAGGCCCCAAAGGGAATGTCTGTATATTGTTCATTCCAGTTGAGTGAAAGTGATTGCAACTTAAAGGTGCCCTATGTAACAGTTTACGTAACGTTTGTTACCTCTGCATGGAGATGTTATTGCTTTGCTTGGAATGTTCCAGTGTATGGCATTACATGTGTGTATTACATTTATTCAATTACAGATGCTTTTTTTTTTTAAATTAAAACAATGTGTATTACATTTATTCAATTACAGATACAGATGCAGATGCACAAAAATGTGCTCACAAATATGACCTGTAACTTGCCTGGTGCTTGGTGGTGTCAGCTGTCAGGTTTAATGCCATACATTTACCATCATAAACGTTTTGTCACTTGTAAACTCAGTCACAGTGGGAAGAGTAACCGCAGCTTTTACTCATGAGTGTTGGTACTCTTCTTTTTGGAAGTAACAGAAGAAAGTAAATTCTAAAAAATACAATTCCTTTAAGAAAGTTTCTCAAATAAGTAACAAAGTAAATGTGAATGAATACTACTCACCTCTGTTTAAAGACTTGTAAGTGGCCTCTGATTGGCTAGTTCCCCGTCAATCACACCATATAAACTGAGAGAGAGTTTGAGGTTAGTTAAAGAAACTATGTATAAGAATTTGATTTTACATTTCGCAAACATGACCCTCGTCCCCAGATACGAGGCAGACACGTTCAAATCAAACATAGCTTTTGCAGATAACAATTGCAATGCTGATTTATTTATCATAATCCACACTTCCTAAACCCCAGCACCTGCAGCCAATCATGAATCAGTGCTAGTGCAGCCTCTGCAGCTCAGCGAGTGAATTCTGGAAGTTTCACATGAGGCATGGCCTGTCCATATACTGAGAATGAGAAAAACTTGTATGTGTCCTCCATCTGCAGGTTAAGGCTCTGGCAACCCAGGTTCAGTTGTGATGTTTTTAGTACCTTTTTAGTACCAGAATGAGCACAGGCTACTTACTGTACCTTTAACATTTGTTTGTATTATAATAGTGATGTAACAATACAAATGTCATTGCGTTGTGATTTTGGGTGAGATTTTGTAGACTGCTGAGTATCAAAATGAAAACCACACTGTGTAACATCTCAGCCAAAAATAAACTAAAATGAAAGCTTTGGAGATGCAGAAGTTAAAGGCCTACAGCGGAGTTAAAGTCATCTCCATGGAGACATGCAGCAACGAGTCAGGTTTGCGTAAAGGCTTAGAAGGGGCAATGGGGAATGCACCATTTTGCAGTCGTACTGTGAGCCGAGTCGCCTCGCCACAGATCTGACCTGTAATTTAGCATGGTTGTGCCAGCTGCTTGCCTCCACCAGGAACATTAATAAGTGCACCTTGAAAGATTCCTTTTTTGTTTTTTTAAAAAATGTGTCCTTCTGGCTGCTGTGTGTCTTGCGTTTCCAGGGACAGGTCACGCCCCCCTCCGAGCTGAAGCCACGCTCCTTCCTTGTGTAGCCTTGGGTTTGTCAGCACTTGTAACTTGAGTGTATTTACTGTAGTGTGCAAACAGAACTCAGCTGAACTTTGAGGTTTGTCATTTGAGCCAAAGCCGTTGTATTTACTGTACTTATATTGTACTTTTAGTGTGGCGCTGCTGTTGTCGGCATGTAAGTTGTAAGTAGGGATGTTTCCAATGTGGATTTTTTTGAGCCGGTGCCGATATCCGATATTTGGTCTTTTATTGACCGATTAGCGGCAAAATGCTTAAGCGTTTAAGCGTTTAAAATCCATAACAAAGCCCACAAATTTAGTTGAAGTAAACATGACAAATTCTCTTTTCACTTTTGTAAAAATAATAACAAAATGTATTTATGTATTCAGATGTATTCAGATTTAGAATGTGATGATGTCGTACTCCCAGACTTTTTGAAATTTGAAATTGCTTTTTGGATATTTCATGGTAGGGAAAAAAACAAAACAAAACACTATTATTTTCCCAATTACCACCTGACTTTCTATTTTTTGTATTCTATTGATTGACACTGTCCCGTTTTAATAAAAAAAAACAACATAAAATAAATCTAATTCTGCAAAAAATATTGATTTTCAACATTGTTCTTGACATAGTTTTTGGTTTGATGTTATTGTTACTATAATGTTCCGTATTCATATTATTACTGAACATAACCCTACTACCTCTATGGATGATGTCATAAAACCAGGTAACACATGACCACAAAATCTCCCACCGAAGCTAATCTGTTTGGTTTGGGTGCTTCAAAGAAAGATGCTAAATGCTTTTAGCTAGTTTAGCACACAGTTGCTAGCAGGCAAATAGGCATTTTGGGTTATGTCATCTGTTTACCTTACCTACCTACCTAGTTTTACGTCAGAATACATCAACACCTGCATTTAAAACTCAGTGATGATGTCTGTAACCTTATGTATAACCAATTTTTACTCGAGTACATTTTTTTTTTTTTTAACGTATGTTTTTAAAAGGTGCACTCTGCGACTTTTCTAGCGGAGCGTCCGCCGCCTACTTCTCTCCATTGAAATGCTGCTGTTTCACCGTTTGGCATTCAACTTATCCATCTCCACGGACACAAGCAAGTGACACCCTTAGGCCAAGTTAAAGAACACGTCTGTGGAGAGGCGAGCCCCGTCACAGGAAGAATACGTGTTTTAGTTTTTTCGCATACGCAAGATGGACACGTTCAACACCGCGCTGCGGAACATTCATGGCGCAGCGAAAACGTCTAAATGTAGTTTACAAGTTATGGTTCAGTTCATTTAAACGAAGTGAAAGTTTTTGCTGTTGATCGTTATGCTTTTGGGATTAGTGGCATGAAGTAGTGTTCAGTATCGTTCTCACTGTTTTTCATCAGCAGTAATTCGCACTTTCAAACGTGTTACCGTGACGGATCTATATATAGGTGCTGTCCTGCGAGCTGAGGCCAGTTGCAGTTGTGCGGTGTGCCCATGTGTATATGTGTGCGTGCGATCACAACCCGATCACCTGACCCTCACATTACTGCCCTGTCTCCTCTCTCACTTCCTCTTTCACACTGTCTACTTCCTCATTGCCCTCCCCCCTCCCTCTAGCTGATACGGGTCTGAAACAATTTCTGTCATATATTAAAAAGGCACGTTGTGTGTTGTTTATATTATGCGATTGGCTTTTAAACGGCTCTCGATTACCTTTGCTTTGGCATCTCATGTTTTAGAACTTATAATAATGCCTGTGGGTGGAAAAGGGAGTGAAGAATGGAAAAAATTAAAACAGCAGAAAGGATAAGTTAGTGAGTGAGTGAGTGAGTAGCTGAAGATTTGGTATTTTTGGTATTTATGTGTAAAAGGACAGTTTAATCTATTTTTATATAAATACAGTTTCCTATACTTTTTTTCCTGCACAAATAATCGTTTTTGCATGAACTCCCGTGCAGGTGCAGTCTTTTGAATGTACTTTCGGTCAGATACATAGAGATCTGCGAGATATGTGTTCGTTTTGAGAGCTTTTGCCACGTCCCCTTTTTAGTTTAGACTAAGCGATTCAGTCTTTATGTCAATTCTTCTGATCGCAGTGCCTGTCAGAAAAATCCCAAATCGTTCAACTTCATCACATAATACAGGATTAACTTGCATCTATACAGTAAACATTATAGTGTGTGCACTTTTTTAAATAATGATTTCAAAAAATGCATCTAATTCTCTAAAACAAATGCCCAGATCATTTTCTGAAAGAATATCCTTGCTTATTTATTATACAGCGTGTTGAATTGAACACAGAGTTGTCATACTTAAGCGCTTCCTCTGTGTGATTACTGTCAACATAGCGGTCATGTGACGGCCATTTTTAGCCCGTGTGTTGTAGGAGGTCAGATTTCTGCAGACTTACACCTCCGTCGTGTTGACATGCCACAGACGCATCCTACGTTCGGACTTTAACGCGTGAGACTGTATCTGTAGAGAGATCGCTTGGTAAGATGTCGCTGCTAAAAGATCGTTGTCGCAAGTAGTGTCATGATGTACTAAAATGTCAAATGTGGTACTTCTTCTTAGTTGGTTTAGATGCCACAAGGATGATAATAAAACTATATCTCTATACTAGGGTTGGCATGTCACGAAATCGAATCGACTGCATGGTAATATAAAAGAAAGTACTATTATTTACTGTTGAAAATCACATTCTGTTGTTTGAAATTTTAGTATCGTGACAACACAACTTTATACAATACAATATAGTTTTCAACACTAATTTTTTTCTTAGTTTTAAAGGGCTGATTTCTCTTGCACCAGTTAAAATAAGCCAGCTGTGTGCTGTCTGCCTCTAATTAGAAACTGTGAGAGAATCAGGAAGTGTGAGGTTAGCATGCTAGTTGTTGTTAGCATTACAGTGACGGCAAAAATCTGGTGCCCGAAAGTTCAATTCACAGTTTTGGCTCACAATTTATTTTATTTTATATTTTGATGTCATTTTAGAAAACGATAGAACGACAATTTTTATGTTGCATTTTTATTGTCGCCGTATTAATCCACGTTGATGTCGATTAACTGAATAATCCTGATATCGCTAATGACGATTTTTGACGACTTTTTTCTCTCTCTGTCCAGTACACAGGTCCGGTCCCGGGCGAGCGAGGGGGCGAGGCCATGGGGGGCGGGCGCACTGAAACCTCTGCTCTGAGCGGGACAGGAGGAGGACGGGCCATCACCACGACCCACAACTCCCAGCGGCCCAACGCCTGCTGCTTCTGCTGGTGCTGCTGCTGTAGCTGCTCATGGTACGATCGCTCCCCTGTGCTCACCTGTGCAATAGAAAAGCAATGTCCAATTTAGTGTGACCGTTATTGTTGACTGGGAACATTGCAACTTTATTTTCTCTATTATTTACACCATTATTTGCCTGGGATCCAGAATATGGCTGCGATGTGTCAGTTAAATGTATGGTCTGTCCGTATCAAAACAAATATGGCTGCTTACCTGCTAAGGATGTGATATTTTTGCCTTTTTTTCTCTGGTATATATTTGTTTTGATATGGACAAACCACGCGTGTCCCTGATTGGCTAATCCACCTGTCAGTCACGCTGATCTGAACTCAGGAAGATGTAACTGGTGTTGTGTCCACTATTTTTGACACAATTCTTTATACATGATGTAAAAAAAAAAAAGATTTAATTTAGATGTTATTTTAATCGAGAGGTCTACAGCCAATCCTCTGTCTGATAATGGCTCAGTCGTTAGAGGGAACAACCCAAAGGTCAGAGGATTAATTCCCGCTCGGACTAAGTTCTGCCACTGTATCCTCAGGCAAGACACTTCGCCCGTCTCGCCTAGTACGAAAGTGGTGTGTGTGTGACTGATAACTGGTAGTGGTTGGTGGGGCTGACGGTGAAGATTTACAGAATCGCTTTTGTTAGACTGATAATTACTATAACATTTTTGGGGGTCAGTATTTATCATGGAGACTTTTTATTTGCATTACTAGAACTTCTTGTTTTTTTTGTTTTTTTTGCCATACAGTAAGACTTGAGCTGTAAAGGGTTTAATTCATAACTTCTGTGACTTATTATAGATGCAAACTATCTGCTAAAGTGATTAATTCTAATATTTATTTATTGCAGCTCATACATTTTAACAATTTAGAATATTTTTTGGGGGATAATCGTGCTTTAGGGTTATCATCATGCGTTATCATGACAGGCCTGCTAAAAGTAGCTTATCACCACCAAGTATGGACTGAATGAATGAGGACTACACTGTTGTTCTTTGAGAGGCTTCCGGCTGCTCTGAACTCTGCTCCAAACCACATGCTTTTACTGACAGAGGATTAGCTGTAGACCTCTCGATTCAAATCCCCAGGCTGACCACTGACAGTTTGAATATTTTAGATCTTGATTTGATTCAAATTTGATTAAGCGCACAGCCCTACTTTAACTTCCCGGTGTCCGCTGTCCATCCATTTGATCTTAAAACCTTGCGTTGTTCCCTCAAACTGTAATCCCTACGCAAATTTGCCATTGCGAGTTTTAGCGTGCGCCTGAGCATGTAGGTGTGTGTGTGAGTGTTCCTCGTCTGAAAGCCCTTTTATCACGTCAGTGTCACTTTCAGGAACGAAGAGGAGCGCAGGAAACGGCGGAGGAGGAAGAGGATATCACAGGACACCAAGATGGAGACCATACCAAACTGTGAAGCTTGGTGAGTCCGCACATCTCCGAGACAATTGAGTTGAATCAAACTGAAGTGGAGGACACGTAGAATATTATATTATATTATTCATGTTTTATGGTTAATTATCAGAGGTGGGTAGCACTCACTTCTGATACAATTACTCAGTTACATTTACTTCAGCAACTTTTTAAAGAAATTGTACTTTTCAGAGTACTTTTCTTACAGTATACTTTTTATTTATGTATTTATTAATTTTTTATTGAAGTAAGAATACACTTACTTGGGTAAAGGTTTTGGTTACTCTACAAGTGACAAAGCTTTATGTTGCCAATATATATCTGCGCATTATTTAATGTTTTGTCCTTCAAATTACATAAACGTCAAATTATAAATCAGTTATTACGTCCAGACAGTTACCCTTTAAGTTTCTCTTACTTGAGTAGTGGTTTTCCCAAATACTTTTTACTCTTGCTTGAGTAATGTCTTGGACTACTACTTTGCACTTCTACTTGAGTAATATTATTGTGACGAGTACAATTTTTGGCTACTCTACCCACCTTTGTTAATTATGTAACTTTCAGCCAAACTTTCAGCCAAAAAGCAGACCAAAAAAAAAAAAAAAAAAAAGTTATTACGGGTGTTTTTATTGCACTAAAATCTACATTCATACTGCGTGCGGAGTCGCCTCTCCACAGATCTGAAGCTAATCTAGCTTTGTGTAGGTTATGAGACCTGCTTCACTCCATAGATTCTGTATATTATTGCTTTGCCTAAAAATGTTCCACAGTATGGGCAAAAACTTGTTTATCTCTATGGAGAAATTTTCAAGGTATGGCTTTAACTTAACTTATTTGCCGCACTGATTTGTATGCAAAATAATAACAAAAAACAAATATATTAAATCTTAGTAAAAACTCCTTACTTCTCCAAGTTATTACATTACAATTAACAAGAGGCTGTACCAGGTTTTTCATGTAATAAAGTTTAATTTGTTTTGCTTCCGGACAAATATTCTAAACCAAGCTCTTAGGGTCAAAAAGAACCTAATTATCTAATTATTTTTAATCTATCTATTATCTATTAATTATAAAAGGGTCCAACCAGGAAGTGCGTTGTTAGTATGCTAGCTCCGCTCTGGCCTCCGAAAGCTGTGACAAATGCTTATAAACTCATTGCAGTGAATAATTAGGATGTTACAACCGTGAGGAATAACTTTGGTCCGCCGTAAACTGTTTAAAATGAATTTGTTTTGTTTTTCTTGTTTTAAAGGTCCTGTATTACACAGAATTGATTCTTTTGAGCTTTAAGTCATGTTACAATGATGTTACCTCCTCAAAAACATACCTGGAGCTGCGTTTTGTTTCATTCACACACGCAAAGATGTCTGTCTACATCTGACGAGCTCAACATGCTCTGTTCCACCTTGTGATGTCATGTAGTGGTAGTTTTAAGTAGAGATTGGCAATTCCAGGGCTGAAATTATCCAAATGATTCTAATGAAGGTATAAAGAAGCGACTCTTTAAAGCCTCCAGTCCGGCTCTTTGTACTTTGATTGAGAAAAAAATAAATAAAAAATAAAAATAGAGGTATACTTTATTTATTAAGTTTGTATTTGACAGTGTTTGTAGCACACCAAAGATTGTGCATTCTATTGAAATTATTATTATTTTTTTTATATTTTTTTTTACTATTCGTCTGAGCAAATCCCATGCATAAAATTGTAAAGTATGAGACTTTTGTAGAGTAGATACTACACATAAAATGTACCAGAAGGCAGGAAATTACATATAACTTGCTCAAACCCCCCAAACCCCCTAAAACTTCAAATAAGTCCACAAAATTCACATAAATACAAAATGTTACATATTCTTTATAATGTAAACAGCTGCAAACAGTTGACTTACTTCTTTGAAAATAATTTATTAATCACTTGTCTCGTTACGTATGGCTCTTTCTGACTTTCCTTTGGTTTGAAATGGGCCAATGCGGCTCTTTTCCTGTTAAAGATTGCAGACCTCCGGTGTAAGGAGTTTAAAAACAGTGGAACACTTCCAGTATTACCACATGACATCACAAGAACAGACTTCTTCCGTTTGAGAGGAGAAGCAGCTGAAATGTGCAGGATTTGTGTGTTAAACATGTGAATGAAACAAAACACAACTCTGAGTATGTTTTTGATGAGGAAGTTGAAGAACAACTTGCCCTTTAAGCAAGTAAAAATCGGGCACAGCCGCTTTAACAGCAATATATATATTTCTTCTCAGCACCAAACCATCAGTGGAGGAGATGCGCCTTTGGTCCCAGTCTTTTGACAAGCTGATGAAGAACCCGGCTGGTCGAAACGTGTTCCGGGAGTTCCTGCGCACGGAGTACAGCGAGGAGAACATGTTGTTTTGGCTGGCCTGTGAAGACCTCAAGCAGGAGATGAACAAAAACGCCATCGAGGAGAAGGCCCGCTCCATATACGAGGATTACATCTCCATACTGTCCCCCAAAGAGGTACCACAGTCACACCAGTATTTTTGGCAATGAAAATGTCTACTTTTACTCATAGTTTTAGTCAACAAAAACGTACATGAATTTAGTCATAATTATTACTGACCTATTAAGCAAATTGCTGCTTTAGAGTCTCCCCACTCTAAATACACACTTATCCAATACTTTACAAAGCTGTGAGTCTGTCCACTGTTGAATCTCAGATGGTCTGTGCGTATCAAAACAAATATGGCTGCTTACAAGGAAAGAAAAAAAAATATATCAAAGTGGACTGAAGGACATTGCGGATTTGTGCAGAATCAATGAGCGAAGCACTAAACTCCATTAATCTGAGGTGAGATAAATTTTATTTTATTGATAATAATAGATGACCAATGAGCTCCGTTGTTTCACATGCGTCACTGAAAAAAGCAAATCTGATTGGACACCTGTGTTGATCCAGGCTCTAGGAGCAATGGAGTCAATCAAGATCAGACCGATATGCATTTGTATAAAAATACTGAGAGATATAATTCTGGACTTGCAACATTTAAACTGCTCTAGGTGTTAGCTGCAGCATTAGCGGCAACATCTGCGTTTGGAGAATGCTGTTCAGTGTATTGGCCCAATCTACTCACTAAATCCAATCCGAGACGATGCTATAAATACCCAGATCGGCAGGCGATGCTGTTACCGGTCGTCCCTACGGCCCACCACTCACGAGAGCCCATCTAAGAATACCTGACTCAGTGACAGTTTGACCCACGCGCTGACCCTGGGAACATGAGCTCTTTGTCCAGGCCCATGTGCGCTACTGTGTTATTTTTACTGCCTCTCATCACTGCAGCCTGTATTTGGCTCATCACATGCCATAACATTAGAGAGGGGATTTTCACGTACACTTCTCTGCATGAGCCGTGTGGACTACAGTAGGGCTCTGTACAGGAAGCAGCGAATCCTCTCGCCGTCTTCTCTGGGCTTTTTATAGTTTATAGCGTAGTATGGGCTGGGTATGGACAGATAGGAGAGGTGTTATTTTGGCCACATACCTGAGATCTGGCTGTAAATGTTAGGCCACTGAGTCTCTCTGAACTGTATTATCGAATTGTATGTATCTAACTTGTAACTAGGGTTCCACCAATCCAGCTTTTTCAGTTCCAATACCGATTTCGATAATACCGCTGTCGATATCTGCTGATACCAGGGCAGAGACTGAAAACAGCATCTATTTCCTTTAATAAAACTGACCCAAATGTGTTATGTAGCTGTTATTTATCCTTCAAGTAACTACAGAATGACATAAGATCAAGTTCAAACATTATGAGACTTTCTGGGCCAACTACGACCAGTGAATAGTCTTATTACATCAGTGTATGTCCAACCAGGATATCAGCTGAACTAACATTTGGAAGCAACATTCGGATCCAGGAAATTTTTCAGGATCCGCGCTGATATCCGATACCAGTAGCGGATTGGTGCATCCTTACTTGTAACAAGTGGTACTGAAGACAGGGGCTCTGTGTGTTCTCCTCCAGGACATTTTGAACAAAACAATCTGGGCTATTTTAGATGAATAAATCCAACTTTTTCAGTAGTAAAACAGAGGACAAACATTATTTCAAAGTTCAGGGCGGTTTATATGTTATAATAATTACACAAATGGCATTAATGTTTGTTCAAGGCGCTGTACCTGATTGGTGGACTATAGTGAGTAGAGGTGTGCAAAAATATCGATATATCGTATCGTTTCATTTAATGATACAGTATCGATATCGTGGGCTGCTGTATCGATATATCACCAAGAGTATTTTTTTGTATATTTTACCAAATTACAGCGCTACATTTGTGTGGCTTGTTGAGAGGAAAGAAACAAAGAAACTTGTTTATGCAGAACATTTGACATTTGATTCACTATTTTGATGATTAAAATAGGTTTATTTCATATTAACTTTGGTTTAACAAAGACTTTTAGTATCACAGTTGTGATTTAGTAAATATGTTGTGATCCTTCAGAGCCGTTAAACCGCACATGTCCCTGTACATGTGTAAATGTTCGTATAAGCTATGGATGAGTAATACTGGCCAGTGTAACAGTCTGATGTGTTTTTCTAGTTGGTAAAATGAACAACACAAAATGCACTGTTATGTTCATTCATCTTAATTAATGGAAAGCTAAATAAAAATAAATAAATAAAATTAATATTAATTTCTTGTGAAAATGGGGTTGATCATTAAGTTTCCCGAAAGCCTTTATTTTTCACTGAATTGTATCGAATCGATTTGAAATATATCGTATCGTATTGTATCGTGGCCTGTGTATCAAGGTATGCATCGTATCGGCAAAATCTTAATGATACCCAGCCCTAATAGTGAGGCTCTGTACAGGAAGTGGTGAATTCCTCCTCGCTGTCTTCTCCGGTCTTTTTATAGTTTATAATGTACTATGGGCTGCGTACGGACAGATATGAGAGGTGTGATTTTGGCGGCGTGCCACGGTGTCTGGCTACTGAGCTGACCTTGGGATCTGGTCTACTATCTCTGTCTCTCTGTCACTTTCTCTCCCTCCCCGTCTTTCTACTCCTAGCTATCTCTCCCTCTTTCTGACTTGTCTTCCTTATCTCTCTCCTCTTTCTCGCTCTCTTTCATTTTCTCTCTCCCTCCCTCCTTTCTATTACTATCTATGGCTCAACCTATCTTACTCGCTGGTTCCTCTCCCCCGTCCTCCCCGTTATCTTTCGCTCTATTCTCTCTCTTTCACTTTCTCTCTCCATCTCTTTGTTTTTACTACTGTCTTTCTGTCCTAATTTGTTAGTCTCTGGTTATCTTTTTTGTCCTTTCCACTCCCTTTCTTCTCCTCCTCATCCTCCTCTCTCTCCTCCTCCTCTTTTTTGCTCTCACTGCCACCTCTCTTGCAATTTTCTGACACTATGATAGGAAACTACTTAAAATCCAGTCCAACTTTATTTGTTTGCAAAGTGCTGCTGTAATATCAATGTAAAACTAAGTCAGCAGAAATGTGTTTTGGACATCAAACTTCTGGTTTACTTTAACTGTTTTTTTTTTTTGTGATTTTGTGGCTTTATTTCACCTTTTTGGGCTGCTACGCCTTACCACCACGAGACGAGGTAGAAAAAGATCTGTAAGAAAGTGATGTATCACTTTCTTACAGTAGACCGTATTTTCCGGAGTATAAGTCACACTGGAGTATAAGTCGCACCAGCCAAAAAATGCATAATAATGAAGAAAAAAAACATATATTTCACATATAAATCACATCTAAGTATAAGTCGCACCCCCGGCCAAACTATGAAAAAAAATGCGACTTATAGTCCGGAAAATACGGTAATTGTAATTGCCTGTCACAATAAATACTATATCGACTTATCGTTCAATATATGAAAGTCAATATTTTTTTAGGGTCAGTGTTTATCGTTTGTACATTTTTTTGCACTATTGGGAAATTTTTGGTTGTTTTTTGAATTAATAACTTCTATGACTCATTACATATGCAAGGTAACTACTAAAGTGTTTATTTCTGCTGTTTATTTATTGCAGCTCAACATTTCTGAAGCATATTGTAGATTTAGAATAGTTTTTGTGGTATAAATCTGCTCTTGAGTTATTGTGTCAGTGGCATAAATTAGTTTCAGTATTACTGTTTCTTGTTTATATTTACTTCAGCAATATATCAAGCTCCAAAATATGATATCGCGAGAGGCCTAATTGTAAAGAACGGTATTAAATGTCTTGCTTGCCGTCATCGGGAATAGCATTTTAGCGGGAAATATGGCTGCAAGATTAATCACAATCAAATTGAAATAGCAATTTGAATGGACGTTATAATCACAACAACAAAACAACAAAATATCCTATTTTATTCTGCATAAACGACTGCTAACCCTGTAGTTTAGATCTGTACAAACTTGTTGTATTGGTTCGTCAGCTCATATTTTAGTGTTTTTGCCAGTTCTTCCGGACACGTTCAAAAAGTGAACTTTGAACAGAATCCTATTGTTAAAACACACCACAAATATAATCGTAACTCTGATTTATAACTTGGTATATAACAACAAAAATCAGCATTTTAACAGTATTCATTTTAGCTGCCCCCATCTATATCAAATATGATTGGCTTATAGAAAGTCGTGACGTCATCTGAAGCCCAGCAATGCCATTCATTCAACTAAGCCCATTCCCCCGTGGGCCAGTTCATAGCTTAATAGCGATACAATGAAATGTATTGAAATGAGTGCGCGGCTTCCTCATAGCGCAAAGGTCATGGGATCAACAATACCTTTCTGTGTGGAGTCTGCACATCCACCACATGCTCCTAATGCTCCTCTTGTTATTCTCTGGCCTCCTCCCGCCACCCGAAGACGTTCACGTCGCGGCAAAACCGCCTCAGACTGCCTCGGGTGAATGAGCGTGAATGCTTGTCACTCCAAGAAATATGAACTGTAAATGGCTGGTGTTCTCACATTCAGATCAAAGCGGGCTGTGCGGGACCAGGGGCGATTTTAGACTCCATCATATGGGCTAGGATAAGTAAAGAGTTTTGTAAATTTTAGACTATTGAGGTTCCCTGAATTGTCTAATTGTATCCATCTATCTATCTTATAACAGGTGGTGCTGTAACGGGGGGGGGGTCTGGGCGTTCTTCCCCCAGGAAAATTTGAACAAAACCGTAATTTCCTGTAACCTGGGCCGTTACCGATGAACAAATCCGTTTTCAGTCTTGAAATTCAACACTTTTATATTCATAACTACACAAATGGCGTAGATGGGTTTCACTTGTCTTTTAAAGTTATGGATAGACCGTCTCCTGTGTTGTGCATTGCAGCTGTAACGTTCACTGTTGACTTGATCTGTTTTAAAACATACATTTATATTGCTAAAATGTCCTGAAGTATTATTAAAAGCTGGTGAAATACATAGAATAGTTAAGTCGGTTAATTGTTGTATCTTAGTCGACCAAAATTTGTATTAGTCAAGTAATTATTTAATTTAGATTATAAGGAAGTAAAATGCACAGGACCATAAAGGAGAAGGTAGGGAGGTGGCTCGCTGAAGATTTGGGAGTGAATCCTGTGTTTAACCTGGCCTTTTCCATATAAATACACTTGTCCTAGTACTTTTCTGTATAAATAGTTGTCTGTGTAGTCCCTCAGTCGTCCAGGTCTGATCCATGGCAAAAGACGGAGTCTAAATCTGTCAACTGGACAAATCGTTGTAGAAGTGAAGACGTTTCGCTGCTCATCCAAGCCGCTTCTTCAGTTCTAGTCAGATTGCTGGTGGACACTGCCTTATATCTACCTGAAGGGAGGGGCTAACTACACTGAAACTGTAAACATCTATTGTCTCCAGTTTCGGCCTAACGACCTATTCAACCTTTAACGACCCCCTATTGTTCTCTTTGTTCCTATTTGTTTTGGGTCTGAGGATGGAATCATAGATTTGTGAGAGATTGTGTCTTCATTCCTGTTTAAGGAAGGATTGTCTTTCCTAACAAAAATTTAACTTAACTTTAACTCCCCTCTCAAACGTCTTCACTCCTACAACGATTTGTCCAGTTGACAGATTTAGACTTTGTCTTTTGCTATGTATAAATAGTTGTTTTTGCGTGAACGTTGTAGTATTTTGAGTACAGTTACAAGGCCAGATCATAGAGATAATGAATTGTTTGACGGCTCTTGTCACGCCCCCTTTTTATTCAACTAATCGATTGGGAGGATATATCTTGAGTCGTCCAAGGATATTTTTTTCAGAAAACGTGACACGGGCAGCCCTATAGATTAGTTTTACCACTCCCACCCATGGATGAAGAATATTCATTTGTAAGCATTAGCTGTGTACCCAAATGATAGTAAGTCTTCATACAGACTTAAACTAAAATATAATTTTGACCATATCTGAGTGCATGGAACTTTCTGGCCAATCTAAGTCATGTTAGTCAATCTAAGTCATGTTTTCCCCCGTGTCCTCCTCAGGTGAGTCTGGATGCCCGGGTGCGGGAGGTGATCAACAAGAAGATGCAGGAGCCGACGCCGCACACATTTGAGGACGCTCAGCTGCAGATCTACACTCTAATGCACAGGGACTCCTACCCACGCTTCCTCTCCTCCAGCATCTACAAGTCCCTGGTACACGGGGGCTCGCGGACCTCCTCGGAGTCCTAGTCCCCAGTCCAAGTCCCGGTCCCGATCGTGGTCGGGATCTAGACGTTAGCTCCCTGCGTCCACTCCTGCAAGACTGATCACACGGCTTCTAGAAGACACAAAACACTCCTAGATTTTGACCCCTTCTTTTCAAAGTTTAAAATTTTAGAATATGAAATTTGCCCGTAAAGCCTAGTCACCCGACATATTATATTAGCTTTCCAGTTGTTTATTTTTCATACTATATTGTTCAATTGAAGTCCCTTAAAAGTATTAATTTTCATATTTCCGTACAAAACAATGCCCAGTGCAGTATTGTTCAAAAATGTTTCAAAAGTATATTGATTTGTTTTGAGTTTTGACACTACAAAACAATATCTAAACCTATAAATTGTCAATAATTATAAATATCAGTCATTATTTAAAGAGATAATAATGAATGCAATTACTGCAATATGTCACATGACTATTAGTATCAGTACTAAATTTACAGCATTGCAGCGGAATTGCAACAAATTACGGATTATTAAAGGTGCACTATGTAACTTTTCTGATCCTCTACCTGAACGCCTCCATGGAGATGTTACAGGTGTGTCTGGAATATCCCACAGTTTGGCATTAGACGACTTCTTCTTTTTTATTGTGCAAAAAATATACATTGAAAAACATGCATTCTTACTGTGATGTGATCCGACTCGTAACTCGACCTGGAGGTGTTTGTATCCATGGAGGTGGAAGATTAATGCCGCGCTGTGGAACGTTCTAGGCGAACCACTCTGCATGGAGACAAACAGGTGATGGACCATATTCCAAAAAAGTTACACAGTGCATCTTTATGTTAAAACTAATGATTAGAACAAATATAGTAACTGCATTTTGGGATTTTTTATTATTATTTTTTTAATCTACTCCGTTCCCTATAAAATTCAGTATCCAAACCTTTTTATTAACCCCTTTCCCTTCAACCAATCAGTATAAGTTCACTGCCTCAAAACAATCCTACGCGGATATCCTCATAACTTATTATTAACGTTATATTTTGGGAGACTGTCCTCGCATTTCACTGGGAGAAAACGGAAGACGCATCTGTGCCATGGATTCTACGAGAATTCCAACCCACCAATCACCTTTAAGAGATTTGGTCAACGGTGGACAGGCTCCGCCTACTCTCTCTCGCCTTATTTTATGAATGCTCATTTTCGGGACATGTACGAACAACTTGTCATTCCTTTTTGTGATTTTTTTCATATTTCCGTAACTGGAAAACTCACAGGGTGCTCATCCATTTCCCTTTACTCAAGAACAGCAAAAAGTTTTTTTTTTTTATTTTTGTTTTTTACTTTTTTTTTTGGCTGGAGAGAACCACACAGACTATTGGATGGATTCAACCTCCTTCCGACTACTGATTTACAAAAAAGGACATCTATTTTTTAAAGGAAAACTATTGTATGTGACAATTGAATAATATTTACGTTTTAGTTTGTTTCATTTTTGATTTTTGTTTCTCCCACTTTCCAATTCCTGGATTTTTTTTTTTTTTTTTTAATTTGAGTTTTTTTTTCGCCAGAATCAAGATTTGTGACAAATTGTAGTGATTTTCATTGAACGCACCAAACACGTCGCAATAATCACTGGAGCTTACGAAAACATACACTCTTACTTGTGTTACTGTACTCAATGGCAACGTGTTCATTTTTGTAATTTTTTTAACAGAATAATTACACAACACACAGGCGTATCTGGGTTACAGTGCTACAGTGCGTTAAGCGTTCACTCGCAAACCAGATGGTAGCAGTTTCAAAACTTCCGCCCAAACAGTTTCTGGTGTCATTTGCCTAGACTGACTGCAAGGAAGACCATTCTGTGTATTCACGTGCAGGTAAAATTTTAAATGTGAAAAGTTTTGGAATTGATAGTTGCAATTCTCATCTGAAAATAAGTATAAGTAAGTAATCTTGCTGTATACATTTTTTTTTTTTTACTTCATTAGTTCATCAATACTAGTACTAGTACAAATACTTTGACTAAGACTGAAAAGTATTACAATCTAGTATTCAAATGAACAATTTAAAAGTATCTTGTAACAGGTGGTACTGAAGATAGGGGGGTCGGGGTGTTCACCTTCAGGATTTTCTTTTAGCAAAACGGCAATTTCCTGTAATCTGGACGATTCTAGAAATTCAAAACGCGTTATTTATTGTAATAACTACACAAATAGTATAGATGGGGGTAACTTGTGTTTTATTATATGCTATTTGTGTTAAGAAAGCTTGGACACGCAATCACTGATACTGCCACAATGCACGTTCAATCCAACACGTAAAAGGCCCAGCGCTGGAAAACGGATCAGTTTAAACAAATAAAAGTGCGTATGACAGGTTAGACTACTCATTTCACTAAGGCATCGTTAACTATTATTATTATTATTTTATTTATAAGATATTTACTGTTTGTCAATTGTTTTTTTTTCTGTTTTTAATTTCTTTTAAGTTAATAAAAATAAATGACAACACCTTTATTTTGTTAAATGAACGTTTAAACTTCAAGAAAAATGCTCCTGGCGCCTAAATTGTCTCAGCGTTTTGGACGGAGTTTTCCGTGTTGTTGACATAAGAAGAGGGATTCCTTTCTTTTCAACTGCCACTTAACTAATGTAAAACTATATTTACCACATGTTCTACCCCACCGAAGCAAGTAATAATTAGAAAAAAAACATGAAAACCCGTCACATGCACATTAAATGTACATTAACTGCCATTTTTTATAGTATTGTACCAAAAAGCTAATTAGTGCTTCATCAGCCACATTGAATACAGTAACACAAAAGTCCTACACGCACACGTCCAATCACAGGCACTGCTGCTGACGACCTCTGCCTCTGTGACCTCTCACCTCTGACCTCACCACTGTTTGGCTGCCTGCTCGAATGCCGCCTCCCGATTGGCTGCGGGGTCCGCCGAGCCGGATTGTGGTCGGTCGATTCAGGAAGGGGAGTGGGAGGAAATCCCAGGTGCAAAAAATATATAGAAAAATACGGTGATGATGAGATACGTTTAGAAATATATGTTAAACCGGAGCAGACAGGAGAGGAATGATGGGTTGAATGTAACGTCCGTATATGTCCTCTGCAGATAACTAAACGTCCCCGTGTCTCCGTGGGGTATTTTTCTGTCTAAAAAAAAATAAAAAAAAATGCCAACCTTGTAGTTTAGACCTGCAGACACGTTCTGAAATGCATGGGATTGTTGTATTAGTTTAGCAGTTCAGTTTTCAGCCTTCTCTCAAATGCCGATGCTTCTGGATGTGTTTAAAATGTGCACCGTGAATCGATTCTTGAGTTAAAAACAAAATACTTGGCAAATCTTCAAACAGTTTTGGCACATGGCAGACAAAACGCAATATTCTTGCTAAGTCGTAGAGTTCCGGCCAAAACAAAGAATAAACTGGACTTTTGATAACTTTGTATTCGATATTCAAGTGAGCAAAAATATTAAAGGGGCACTATGTAACTTTTCAATGGTGAGAGGTATATTTTTATTATTATTATTAATGCCATACATACACTTTTCTACAAGGCGGTTGCATTGTGGGTGAAGTATCTCGCCTAAGGACGCAACAACAGAACATGCGGGAAATGTTCCTCCGACCCGTGGCTTGTGGGACCACTGCTCTATCCGCTGAGCCGCCGTCGCCCCCCGCAGGTCTGCCGCGTCTCCGCAGTCGTTACTCCGTTGCCCGAAACGTCCCGCGCTACGACGTTAAACGAATTTATCTTGCATTAATTCAGCTACAAACTACCGTCAAAAATATACCTTGGATAACGCGCCCCCTTCCTGTGAGCGGGCCCGCCTATCCGCAGACCTGACCCGGTCTGACCTCTGGCCTGGTGGCGCCACGTGCTCGTCTCCGCGGAGATTTAGATTTGGACGAAACGCATCGGTCCACGGGAGAAATTACTTGGACGCAGTATCTCGCGCGGTGCAAAATGCATTTAGTGGTTTAATTCCGAAGTCTAACGCCAATTGTGGAACACTCCAGGCAGAGCGACGACATCTCCGCGGAGACGAGCGAGCGGCGGACTCTCCACCAGAAAAGGTTACGTAGTGCTCCTTTAAATAGCTGTATCAGTGGGTGAATGTATTGTGCGTAGAAGCCTTATTTATACTCCTGATAAACTTGTCCTCCTTCACCTCCTGCCTGCTCTGATCAGAATATACGTGGACGGGATGATCGGTACTTCACGGGAATGATGGGAAATGTTGTTATCGATGTTAGCAGTTATCTGCAGAGGCGGACGACACGCGAGTAAATACAGAAGAAAAAATAAAAGTTTAAAAATATAGTATATATATATATGAAAGATGTCCAGGTCTTTGCCAGACTGGTGACTCCGAATGCATTTATCTTAGTATTGTTAATGTTATTTATTTTATATTTTGTTAAAACTGTGATTTTAATTGTACATATATAAACAGAAACTTTGAACATGCAATGGAGCTGTGTGTTTGTTTGTTTTTTGTTAGTGAGGAGATCTGTAATTCTGGTCAAAATGGCGATTATTATGAGGGCGCGAGGTGTGGAGGGGCGTTATGAGGAGGGAGTCAGTGGGTGAAAGGGGTGAAACTCATCATCTATCCCCCGTTTCATTAGTTTGAATATCGTATTAAAGAACACATATGCGTGTTTCACATTGTCAGTGTTAAAATAATTGATCATTTGCAACAGGAATTAACTACTGAAGTCCTTTTCACCGTTCGATGCTGAATGATTCCAGAGAGAAGGTCTATGGACTTAAAACTCCAGACTTCCCCTATGCAGTTTTTTATCTATGACGCAACTAAATGACCAATATGTGAACAGAGCATTTTTGAGTTCTCAGAGGACAACTTTGGATTAATGAAACAAACATGAATGAAGCAAAAATACTACTCCAGGTATGTTTTTGATAAGGGGACAACATAACAAGGTTTAACCTCTTACCATTCCGACGGCCGCCCTTACTTTACAACTTGTCAGCAATGTACACATACTTCTGCTTCA
>KN483649.1:36361-51233 GCA_000787095.1 Periophthalmodon schlosseri | reverse complement strand
TTATTATTATCATTATTATTATTTATTAACATTATATGATACAGTACAATGACTTTTTTTCAGTTTTATAACTGCGACATGTCAATTTTGAACTTTTGAACCTATACAAATAGTTTTGCCCATAGCATAACTGGCTCAAAATAAATAATATATACAGTAAATACTGTAAGCACGATTTGTGTTTGTTTTTTTTCTTTATAGTACAAACATATTGTTGGCCCTTATCCAATGTCTTTGAAAACAGTATATTTAAAGGTGCCCTATGTAACTGTTTGGTTGGGGGTTGGTCTCCGGGTTGTCTCCATGGAGATTTTATTCATTTGCCTGGAATATTCCTTTCTTACTGTGAGCAGGGTTGCCTCTCCACAGATCAGACTTAACTTGCTTAATTGCTGGTCTCAGAAATAGAAAAGTTAATACTGTGGAACATTCCAGGCAAAGCAATAATATCTCCATGCAGACAATCCGGACCCTCCACTGGAAAAGTTACATAAATAAACCTTTAAATTATGTTTTTTACCAATAAAATTTTGAATTTTATGTTGTACGAACACAAAATCACATTATTATGTAATACATATGTATTTTATGTGTTTAATTTATTAATTTGCACCATAACAGTGTTTTTCATTGTAAAATATAATAGGTGAAATGGTAAACAAAAGTGTGTCAGCGTCTGAGTGTCAACATGAGCTGCCCTGCCTCATGCCCAAAGTGGCTCTGTTGTCGTCACGGTGACGCAACAGTCCACTGCACTGTGTGGTGTGATGTTGATGTCACAGTAAACACTATTAGTTGCACAAGCCTCAGGTCAGATTAAAGCAGGAGCAAGGCCATATAAGGCATTTACAGAAGGAAGTACACTCCTAATATGGTCTAATGGTCTACAAAGCTGAGGCGGCTAAGTCTGTCCTTAAGTGACACTATGCTGTTTTAACTGTCAAGCAAATCATAGGAACGTATAGGTGATGAGTTTAAAGTGCATTTTTCTAATTATTACTTTGTGTGGTGTAGGGCTGTAGTCCTTTTGTGGCTTAGTCTATAATTATATTAGTCGACTAATCATTTTATTTAGATTATAAGAATTTATATGAAACAACAGCAGAAATGAGAAGTTAGTGAGTGAATGAGTGAGTTAGCTGGAGATTTGGTATTTTTTTATGTATGTATTTTATGTAAAAATGCAGATTAAAGTCATGATTCACAAGTTCTATCTGTCTTTATATAAATACAAAAAAATAAATTAAACACTGACAGAAAAAGAAACAAAAAAGAGAAAATCTACAACTGTTGAGCTTGGTCTGACAGCCCCAATCTCACTTATATTTACTGAATGTTAGAACGTCATCTGACACACCCAGCAATTGATACTTTGCAGTGACATTGCGCTGGGGGAGTTCTATATGTATGCCTATGGTGGAATGTTCAGTAGTTACCATGGTGACACAATGCACCCATTAGCAAACACTGACAGAAAAGATTTAAGAAAAGAATTTAAGAAAAAATACAACACATTTTCAGGAGCCTATCATTAATACGAGCGTTTCTGGTCCAGTTTATGGGTTTGACTTTGAAAAAAAAGGTGAGAGTGACTAGACTGTTGGCTAATGCTAGCTAGCTTGTGACTGTAATGTTATGTTAGAGGGATAAATTTAACAGAACAAATCAGCTCACCTGTTGTAGTTCTAGCTAAGTCAGTTCTTTATGGTCAGATTGTGTTAAAACAAAGCTCAGATTAGTCTAACTTGAGTACCTGAGCTTCAGAGAGAGCAGTGCCTGCAGTTAGCATCACACCCCCAGGGAATGTTGATGACATCAGCTGGAAAGTATCAGTATCATGCCATGAGATTTGAATATCGCTATATATGTATTTCACCCATTTTCTTCTCAGATACAGCTATTCAACATTATAAAACCATTCTTCGTGTCCTTCGATGCGTTCTCCTCTCCTCCTCCGGTGAGTAGCGAGGCGTGGGCGGGCTCTGGTGCTCAGTGACAGAAGACCATTTGCAGCTGGCACAGTGGTTTTCTGCGTGTGCCATTGGGAGTCTTTGTCTGGGAGTTTGCATACTAATACATCCACACCTGCTCCACGCTCCAGCACAGCCCAAACAGACAGTGAGAAATACCGCAAGGAGTTAGCGCTAAAGGCTAATGAGGCTGTCAATACTGTACTGGAACACTGACAGGGAGAGGAGGAGAAAAACTGTGTGTTTCTGAGTCCATTCTACTCTATTACATGCAGGTAATATATACTGACAAAATTTCTGAAATGTAGCCCACTTCTAAAAAAGACATTTGATTGGAAATGGCAAAGATCTGGCTTTTTGTACAAAGAACTAAATTAAATTCTCACCGTGTAACATTTCAGCCCAAATATACTGCAATTAAAGCATGATTTTATTTTTATTTTATTTTGGACGTTTTTATTGCACTGAAAAACATTTAAAAACGTGCGTCCTTACTCTGTTTGGGCTTGGAAATCTCCACAAAACTGGAGGAGGGCCTCATTCTGCTTGTTTCCATGGTAATGTTGTTCCGTTTGCTATAATATTCCACAGTATGGCAAATCTCGATGGAGGAATCGTGGACGTGCTACCTCCAGAAAGTTACACTGTGTTGATTTAATAGACATTTATCATATGGAGGGATGCCAACGTGTTTTGATCATGACTTCTGCCAATAATTCATCAATAATTCATCATTTCAGAGCTGATTTGTTTATCCTTGAAGAGCACATGCATTTTTTATTGTTTCTCCTACATTTCTGACCCAGAGAGATACTCGCGTTCTATCACCTGTTGCACTTTATCACTCACATGTCCTCTACTTCTACTGCTGTGTTTTTGTCATCTTGTTAATGATGAATAGGTCTAGGTAAGCATTAAATAACAAGGAGCTGTGCGTTATGCAGTTTTAATGCACGGCTCCAAACTGTTTAATGCTCTTATACCATGGCTCTGAATGTGAAAAGCCTCTCCACTGTCTGTAAATGTCCCAAATATCAGTTATTTCAGTATTTAAAATGAAGCTACTCCCTACATTCTACTCAGAGCAGTTGAGCATTTGTTTACCCGTTGCTATGGTGATGTCATGGAGATGGCCACAGAGCAGTGATATAGAATGTGATTTAACTGTTGCTGGATTACTTGTGCGTTATGCAGTATGAACGCACGGCAGTTAGCCAATGGAATTCTCACTGACCGTGGTATAAATTGTCTTAAAGGTTAGGGTAGTATATATAGCTTGTCTTTGGGTGCCTGTCACTCTTGCCTCGCAGCAAGAACTTCTGGATTTGAATCCCAGCCGGATGGGTTTCCTTCAGTCACTGCGGTTCCCCCCTCAACCTAACACTTGCACAATAAACAAAATCCTTCAGCTAAGGTATTCCTAAACCAAAGAAGCCTCAAGATCTGGAGATGGGTCCCCGGGCGCTGAACTATGGCAGCGGCATTGAAGCATCGGTCAAATCAAGTAAACAATTCACCATATCAATGAGCTTAGTCAACCAGCAACTTCTGTACTGCTGGGTTTCAGATGACATCACAGCTTTCTATAGGCCAATAATATGTAATACAGATGGGGGGAAGCTAAAATAAATATTGTTAAAACTTTTTATTGTAATATAGTGAGTTCTTGATTCTAGTCAGTAACAGAAATGACCAGGTTCAACATTTGTAAATTCACCTTTTGGATATTTTATGGCAAAGTACAATGTAATCAATAGGAAAAACTGTCTATCCTATTGATTACAAGAACCATCATGTCCATCCAGTTCTCAGACTGAGGTGGATATGCGTGTGCACTCACATTCTTGTTTGAAGGTGAAGTACTCGGTGAGGTGGCGACATTCGTGGTTCCCTCGCAGCAGGAACAGAGTGGTGGGGTGGTTGATCTTCAAAGACCAGAGGTAGAGCACACACTGCAGAGGGGAGAGACAGGAGAGATTGTTAGAGCATCCGTACAATATAAACAATCACGATGCCACTTTTTGGATACTCTTAAGTGGTTTTACATTACTGGGCAGTGTATGCTGTGTTTTGGTTCTCAAGCCAAATATCCAGTGGGAAAGCACAATGAGCCCAAAAGTGCAAGGCTAAAACCAGGTGGAAATAAAGCTAAAAGGACTCTCTCTGATCTGAATGGTCCCCACCTAAACCCCAGCACCTGCAGCCAATCATGAGTCAGTGCTAGTGCAGCCTCTGCAGCTCAGTGAGTGAATTCTGGAGGTTCTGAGTGTTCACATGAGGCCTGTCCATATGCTTTTTTTTTTTTAAACCAGTAAGAGTGCAGGCTTCATACCCTTCCTTAAAGCAGTTAACATTTCAGTTTTCTCTAATTTTCTCTAATTGCAAAACTAAAAGCAAAATAATTCAATCTAGTGTATATAGCTTGATCTTGGCCTGAGTGGCTCAGTGTGCAGCAAGTGCAAAGAACTGATAACTGCCGTGCTAATACGTCATCACCCCCCGCTCGTCAGTGCAAATGGAGCTAATACGTCATCACCCCCCGCTCGTCCCACAGCAAATGGAGTCGCTTCTCTTGTGTTCAAATGCAAAATACAGAAGTACTGCGGACTTTATTGACATGTATGTACTGCACAGAGTAGAAGAGCTGGAGACAGCACCCAGAGGTCACCTGGCTGTGAGGCTGCACTAGTGCTGATTCACGAATACTACGAACTCTACTTTCTGACTGGATAATTGGCTTAAGAACCAAAATACCGAATGATGTCCAGTGTTTTTGTAAGAATAAATCAACAATACATTTGCTATCAGTAAGAGCAATATTGGATTTGAATATGTGTACCCCATAGTCCCATAGCTTCTACATACCCTACCTTTAACAAATTAAGTTTTGAACATGTTTTCGAGGTCTAAACAGAGTTGGGCAGTTTAATTCCCATGGATATTTTATAGGTATGCCTAGATATTATATTAGTAGGGTGAATTCAGGTAAAGCAGCACTTATAGGTAACAGCATCAGGAAACATTCAAAAATGTTTTCTACTTTTGTGTGTTTTCAATTTGTTTTAGGTCTTGTTGTCAACTTTAATTATAGGTTTAAGTAATTACACATATATTTTAGGAATTGTCGCTCAAAATGTCCCAAAAACCCCTCTCCACTGAGCCGAGGGTCTGTTCAGGTAAAGTGGGACACTAAGTTAGTTAAAGTGGGACAAATATAATGGGATTTCCCACTGACTTTGAATTGGGGACTAAATGTCTTCTAAGTCAACCTAGTTTAGCTAAAATCACTTTTTAAAGTTTAAAAAATGATTTTAAATAATTTTCACCTGGATGACCAAGAATCTGTATCACCACTGAGTGAATGAAATGTATTTTTCACACTCAACACAGCAGTATTATTGTTCATAGAGCCAAAGTGGCTCACGAGAAACAGCCACTCACATGTTTCTGAGCTGAAATAGTCAGTAGTGTGTGTCTATAGACTCTATATAGACGCTATATGGACCTGTTTCATTGTGTGTGTGTGTTTTTTGTTTGTTTTGTTTGTCTTTTTGTGTCTTTCTCTGACATTATCTTGTCTACATAATTCAAATATTGTTTTAACATCCTGTTGGTTCAAAATAATTCAGAACAAAAACATCTGTGCGTAAACTCCTCCAGTTAGATATGTAACCCTTTCATTCATGAGCACAATGACATGTCACTTGATTTTCATACACGTGTGTAAATGTGACTTATTTTGACAATGAGCCCACTCACTACAATTTAAGATCACAAGGCTTTTTAATACTTACAATGAGCCCACTCACTACAATTTAAGATCACAACTGATGGCTTTTTAATACTTAAATGCTTAATTGTCCCACTTTACCTGAATTCACCCTACCTAAACACTGTAACTTGTGCTTTGCTCAATGGGACCATTCAATTATAATCATTCATCTCTAATATCTCCATTAGAACACATAAAAACGCAGCCACAGTCATGATGCAATGATTAAAACAAATGGTGTTGTCATTTGGAGCCCCCTTTCTATAAATAAAATCTGTTCTATGAGCTTCATACAGCTACAGAGCTGTTGTTCCCACGGCAACAGCAGATGGATTGGTATATATGGGAGTTGCTATAGACCACAGTCACACGGGGTCATGGCGAATGCGCTCTGCAACAAATATTTATCGACAAGTGCATACGTATCATGGATAATAGTGGTATTAGCTTTTTAATACACTGAGTCCGTGTGACGTCACAACATTATGAAGGTTTTACTGATTTATTTGTACTGATGGAGAAACAGTAGGGCCATGGAATTAAGCACGTTTCAAACATAATTACAATATTGCTCTGAACTATTTAAAGATGTTTAATGACAAAATAACAAACATCTGCCTAAAAGCTGGAGCAAGCAAAACCACTCATCCCCTGCAGTGGGGCTGCCAAAGGTACTAAAACTAGTATCAAAACTAGAACTAGAAATTATGAACATGAAGTACCGATTACTGTAAAAAAAAAAAAGAAAAATCACATAAACAGGACAAAATTGCACCTTACCTAAATAATTTTAGAATGGTCCTGAGTTATATCAAAATTTTAATATCCTGATAGTGTTAATTTACAGTGGCTTAAAACTCCAAATCAGAAAACACTAATAATATATGACATGAAGTCTTCTCCTCCTCTACAGGTGACATTTTGACACCACAAAAATAATTACAATAACAATGAAGATATATATATATTTTTTTTTCATAAACTAGCAGCCCTAAGGGCACAAAAGAATTTTGTGTTTTAATTTGCTGGTAGATCTTCGAAAAGTAACTTTTGGCACTATAATTGCATTTGCTAACCAAATTGCTTATAAAAAAAGATAAACATTTGTACATTTGTTTCTGTTTTAATTAAAACGGCAGATATGAAACTCTTATAAGTAGCACTTTAAATTCTGCACTTCAAACCCTATTCCACTCTGCTCTGTGGCTCCGGTGGCATCAAATTGCAATCATTGAGAATGTACATTTGGAGATTGATAATGGAAGTCTATACTCTCAAACAGGGGAGGGTGGCTTGACAACAAACAAAATACTAAATATAACAATCTTTATTTATTTATGTTATTATTTTACTTTTTTTAATTTATGCATGTCTTCATCGCCCACCTCCCTCAAAACAGCTTAGAAGATATGACTTAGATAGACAGAATAGAATGATGGAAAAACAACACAATTTTCTATGTGTTGAATTCAAAGCTCTGATCAGCCCTGGCCACTGTCCTCTCTGCACTGGCCTCTCTCATATGCAGATGACATGTATTGTATGTAAATGTCCTCCCCCTCTGGCTTAGATCAAAGTGAATTAGAATAAACACATCACATTAAATAGAGCCATCACGCGCTGCGAGATTTAGACTTTGGCAAATTGCTCGTCTGGTGAAAATGATGAAAACGTTGCTTCAAAAGGCGGCGGTGGCTGTTGGCGTTGCTCGGGAAACGCTGTGGGCTCAGGGCTTTACCAGGAATGGCACTGTCAGTCACAGACACAATAAACACGCAGCATCTTATGAGGGGGCATCACAATCAGTACTATAGCAAACGAGACATTATGAAGCTAACTTTAATGTTTACTTAAAGAGGGGGTATTTGACTCTATGGGGTATTAACTGCTAACACATAACATATTTAGATCACCATGTTACCTTTGATTGTTTTGTAAATGCTATATTCACCAAAAACAACATATTAACATGTTTTATGAACATGTTTTATAAGTTTCAGTTTAGTTTTTGACATTCTGAGTCTTCCCTCCCTTTGCTCTCCGCGCTAAGTCACTCCCCCTTCAGAGCACTATCACAACACAATCAGCTGCACATCGCATCAGGTTTGTGAAGTTGTAGTGTACAGTTTTGTATCATGTTTTTGTATATTTATGGACAATTGTCGTGTGGGAGAATGGGTCACGTAGGAATATGGGCGGAGCCTTGTGCAGCATCTTATAGCTAATCGTAAGGATGGTTCAAATAGGGCCCGGGAGAGATCGCTAGATTACTCAAACGTGCATGGATGACATCTAAAACCACTTCAGGCATGTTTTTGATGAGGGAACAGCATTATAACATGGTAAAAAGGTAAAAAAAAAAAAGATTTTGTATAATACCCCCTCTTTAAAGAGATACATCATGCAAAATGTTCAGTCTGTATAAAAATACAGAGCGATATCATTCTGGATTTTCCCCAGATGGTTGCATAACATAAAATAAATAGTAAGTCACTTGCACAGTCCATAAACTGTCGCTGGACTGAGCATTTCTGAGGTCAAATTGCGTTCACGACAAACATATGGCTATATTAGTAAAGCATTCACTTTGCCAAATGTTTACTTATTTTTTCAATGCCCATTGCCATTGCTAAGAACCGAGGATACGCCAACATTTAAACTGCACTTTGGATAAAAACCTATCGTGTTTTGAAGTGTGTCTTCCAAATCTAGGCATCTTTATAAAGTGGCTGTACCCAATTTTTTCTGTGTAGTTGTGCAAAATTGCTTAATTTGAATTAATTTAGAATATTACAAGCAGCTCTAAGGTAGAAATTAGACCGTTGTGTACTGTCTATTGAAGAATCAGGAAGTGGGCTCTTAAGGCAAGGCAAGTTTATTTGTATAGCCCAATTGGTGCACAAAGTAATCACAAAGCACAAAGTGTTTTACAGAATAAGAAAGCCATTAAAACTGCAATTCAAACAAAGAAAAACATAAATAATAATCATAAAATGAACATTAAAAGAGAGGAATGCAGAATAAAAACCTTTCAGTCATATGTACACCTTTAAGTTAGAATCAATGAACCAATGAAATACCAAAGACTAATGCCAAAGTGCCCTAAAGCAAACTGAAAAGCCAACTGAAGCCAGAATAATGCATGGTGTGTCCACTTTAAGAGACTGCTATTTGATCTTATGTCACTGATGATACAGATTCATAAAAAATATATTATGTAACTAACCAGGTCAGAGTTGGTTCACATTACTCATTCACTCAGTCACGTTTGCTAAGTGTATGCGACAGAACTGAGACAGATGCCTTGGGCTGGTGGTATTGCTCAAGGACACAAGGACAGTACGCATGACCCACTAACCTGAATAACTCTACCAATACTGCTGCAGCTTCTCCAATGCACCACACCAGTATTTATAGATTTACACACATAATTCTCAACCACAAAAAATAAATAAATAAATAAATATATAGGCCTGCAATCAAATCATGTTGCAATTAAAATGGACGCAATTAGTAAATTGCGAAGGCTTCCATTTTTGAAGTGCCGTCATTTCTAGGGATGGGCGATATATCAGTACCAGTATCGATATTCAATACCGATATTATTTTTCGGTCTCTTTATATTCCAGATAAATATATTTTATTATCTTTGCAAAAGTGAAAAGATAATTTGTGATGTTTACTTCAAGATACATTTGTGTAAAAGCTAAATATCGGTATCTGCAAATATCAGTTATCAGCCACAGCAGGTCAAATATCGGATATCGGTATTGGCTCAAAAATCCACATTGGCCCATCCCTAATAATTTCCTCCACAAACAACTAATTCTCCTGTTTTATTCTATATAAAAAGCTGTTAACTCTGTTGTTTAGATCTGTACAAACATGTCATGAAATGTGAATCTTATATTAGTTTCTGAATTCATGTTTCCCAATTCTTCTGGATACGTTTAAAAATGTGAACTTGAGAACAGAATCCTAGAATTAAAACATAAATCACAAATCTAATCCCAATGCTTGTCAGAAACATCACAATTAGATATTTTTCCCAAATCATAAAAAATACATACATCAGTACCTACAAAACAATTAAGTTGAAAACTACATGAAATAACTGCTTTTGTTGTCTCACTGGGCCTCAATTGTTAATAGTATAATACCACTCCCACAGAGCACTGCACTGGTTTGACCCTGGACCAGACCTTTAAAAAGGGTCTTGTAAATCCACGCAGCCATGTGAAAACCTCGGCCTTATTTTTAACTGTTCCAATCAGTATGCATGAAATGTGCCCTTTGGAGTTGTCATTGAAACAGCCTGGGAGACAAGGAGCAGGGCAGCACAGCTTATATTTCAGGCGAGGCCTCCAGTTCAATCAGCAGTAAAAAGGCACAAAAGAGCAAGGCACTGCATGATTGTCATTGGTATTGATTGTCATATTTGTAATAAAGTATGTCATTTTATGTTGGTTTTTTTGGTTTTGTTTTTTATTTATAGTTTATTTTTCTCAAAAGTACGCAATCCGATTTGACTTTTTGTTGTTTTACAAATTTTAAACATACCCAGAAGCATTCACAGGAGAGACTTACTGAGTGAAATGACTGAAATATGGTATGAACTGTTACATATTGAATTTCTTTGAATGATACAGCAGGTACAATAACAATACATTTTGTGGAATGTAATTCCTAACTTTGATATATAAAACCAAAACCAAGGCCACACTGGATAATTAAAGCTGTTTTTGACCAGAAAGCTGCAAATGTACCTAGTTTGAGCTAAAATTGCCAAAAAAGATCTAGGAATAGTACAGAGTTATTAAAACACAATATGCAGAAAAAAGTGAATTTAGTTTCCACTTTAAAGGTGCACTTTGTAACATTTCTGGTGGAGGGTCCACTGCCTCCCTGTGTTAGGGATGGGACACAATTCCCACGAGACCAGACACAAGATATTTTGCGGCACAGGATCTTGTTCCATCCCTAGTATGTTGCTGCTTTGAAAGCAGTGTTGCATTACACAGAATGGCATTAAACATAACTAAATCCATGGAAACATAACTGCATATCTGCAGAAAGAGGAGAGCCCGCTCACAGTAAGAAGGCATGTTTTTCAAGGTATTTTTTTATGCTATAAAAACTACAGTAATTTAATAAATGCAAGATAGCTATGCTTAGTGCTATATTGTGGAACATTCCAGGCAAAGCAATAACATCTCAAGCATGAGACAAGCAGGTGGCGGACAGAAAAGACAGCAGAAAGACAAAGTTTTACCTCAATACTGAAGTATCCTCGGTCGACGTAATCCCCAAGGAACAGGTAGCGAGTGTTACTGGGTGAGCCTCCCACTTCAAACAGCTTCATGAGGTCAAAGAACTGACCGTGCACATCGCCACAAACTGTTGAGAAAAACAGTATTAGTTGTAAGTAGATAATTTATTGATCTCTTACTCTCAAAGAGACAGGATAACCACTCACAGTAACACAGGAAGGACACGCACACTCCACTCCGAGATCAGGAGTCTAACCCACAACCTCCTTATACTGAGAGGAGGAGGAGACAGGATAGCAGCGCACCCCACTCAAAAGGTTGATCCTCTTTGACATTTTGAAAACACTACTTTGAATGTGTACAGTCAAAATTCCCTATTGTTTCTTTGAGCTAAAGAGCCTGTTAGCTAATGTGTCAGTGGTGGGTACATGGTTTGACACAGAAACATAATACAGTATAAAGATGTGACCACAAAATCACTACTGCTTACAATTACCCGCCGTCTGAGTGAAGAATATTAACTGTTGTTAAAATAGTGAAAAATAATTTCACTTCATTTCATTTGGGCTGACAAAGAATATAATGTCATTGATTATTAAAGGCACTTTACTAATTTCTACTGTCTAAAAAATGTGAAAAACAGAACTAGTTTGCAGTGGTCCAAAGTTATTTCTCACTTTCGAGCATCCTTGTGATGAGTTTCCCTATTAATAGTGATGAGTTAATAAGCAGTTTTCACAGATCTCAGAGACCAGAGCGGAGTTTGCCATCACGGTAATGCTAACAACTATCATGCTAAAGCACACTTCCTGATTCTCGGAGGATAAAACGCTTCATGAATTAATGCAAACAGCGTACAATGGACATATTTGAGTTGCTAAAACAATATATATGTACTGGGGCAAATTGCTCAAATTGATATTTTGAAGCTGATGTCATCAACATTCCCTGGGGGTGAAGCTAACTAGAGGCCTTCCTCTGTCAGAAGCACTGTTACTCAAGTTAGACTTTAATGTGAGCTTTGTTATAACACTATCTGACCATAGCTAATTTGTGCTGTTAAGCCCCTCTCAAATAACATTACAGTCACAAGCTAGCTAGCATTAGTGAACAGTTTCTCAGTTAGTCACTCTCATGTTTTTGTTGAAAATCGAACACCTAAATGTGACCATGAACTCATATTGATCACAGGCTCCTGAATATGTGTTGTTTAAATCCATTTTGTATTTTTTCTTGAGTGGTTTTCTTAAAACTGTTTTGGCTGTGTTTGCTAATGTGTGCATTGTATCATCATGGAAACTGCTGAACATTTCACCACCATAGACATACATGGTGCCCCCCCAGCTGATGTCACTGCAAAGTATCAATAAGTTAGGAAAAAAATGGGTACAGGGCCTTTAACATAACCGACTGGAGTCCACTGTACCTGTGATGGGCGCCTCCACCTCCAGCATGCACTTCTCCTGCCGCAGGATGTTGGCCCCGTCGTTGATGATCTTCAGGGCCACGTCCTCCTCCACACGGCCCTCCTTCACCAAATGGTTCCTCAGCATCTCCGCATTGGGTTTTCCATTTTCAAACAGCTCCTTGACAGTCAGTTTATGTTGGGGTGGGTATGGCACAGCTGGGAAACGAAATACAGTGTTAGAAGAAAAAAGAGAGTGAACAAGGCACACTGTAATTTTGTTCATCTTTAATGAGAAGTGTAGTCCTGTCATCGACTAAAGAAATTCTTGGTCGACTAAAGACATGTCCTGTCGATCAATTAGTCGACTAAAAGCGGTTGTGATAAAAGCTCTCAAAACTATTACGCATCTCTATGTATCTGTATCTCTGTATCTAAAAAAGTACTAGGAAACAATGTATTTATATAGAGACAGATTAAACTTGTAAATCATTCCCTTAATCTGCCTTTTTACATAAATACGAAAAAATACCAAATCTTCAGCTCACTAACTTCTCCTTTCTGCTGCTGTAAATGTAAATAAAATAACTACTTGACCAATACATTTTGGTCGGTTAAGACACCATCGAACGATTAATCGACTGAATGACTTAAGGACTACAGCCCTACAGAAGTGTGTCTGTTTAGCTGTGTGTGTGTAAATGGATTTGTGCGTTCGTAATTCAATGTGTGTGTAATTTGATTTGTCCATGCTTAATCTGATTTGTGCATGACTAATTTCACTCATTAAACTGACCATGTGGTAAACTGTGCCAATAAGCTAAAAGTGTACAAGTCCTACGCACGCAGCTCCATTTATACACAAAACATTGGTCAAAGAGTTACACACAAAATCAAGGCACAGCAGGTTTTGTGTGAAACTGGAGCTACGTGCATAGAACTTAACATTTTATTTTATCTACTCTTATCAGTTTATTGAGATATCTGGACATGTTTTTCAAACCGTGGTACGTGTACTGATGGTGGTACACACCCTCATTCTGGTGTTACGTGAGGTCCTCTACAGTAAAAGTTATACAATTTTGGTCCCGCTTCATTATAGGTGCTGTAGCAATGATGTAGTACAACTTTACACCTAATTTAACACCACTTTAGGTGTCTTGTCAGTTTTTTTTGTCTTACAAGATTGTTGGATGTCACACTACATGACGTGAAGAGTTTAAATCATAAGACAGAGCACACTGTGCACAAAGTTTGAGTGAATATCAGGCTAATGCTCTGTGTGCTAGCGTCTCTGTAAATGTATAGATTAGCTAAGGCTAGTGTTACATGCAGTAATGCCACGTTTGCAAAAGTTACTAAATGAAAGGGAAAGGGAATTTTTGTTTTAATATTTGACTTATCAAACCATTACTTTCAATAGTCACTGAAAGTAATGCTTTTGAGATGTAGAACTCTTCTATGGAACTTTCCAGCAAATAAGCAAAAAATACAAGCATTATTTTATTGCTTGTGTTTTAACTAGAGAAAAAACCCATATCGGTCTATCTCTAGTTTTAACTGGTGAAATTGCTGAAGCTTCCTAGCTAAGCAAGCTCGAAAGAATGTTTTTTAGGTGTGAAAGTCTGAAACACTCTACAAACACGATTTTAAACTAAATTTAAAACTGCATCCACGCAACATTCTCTTTGATTATGACAAAAATCAAAGTCAATAACTTTTTAAAGCATAATTCTCGAGAGATGCACAGGAGGGACAGACCGTTGCCTGTGTAATCTGCCTCCTACACAATCCTTTTACTGCAGTGCCAAAGGTCACCATCTCAGTACTCTGGATCAAACAGACAAAAGTGCAACAAACAGAGAAAAAAAGAAATTAAAGAGAAAAATTAGCACTGACCATTGTCCAGTCCAGTGTGGAAAAGAGTGGTTATATTGTTTTAGCATATTGTCATGTATATTCACTGTCCATAGATATCCGTTCTGCATTTTCAAAAAGAAACTATAGGGGTGATGGGCAATATATAGACAAAATGAGTGTGTAATGTCCTGGTTGAGATTTGAGTATTGCATAAAACCTGACTGGATTGTAAAATTTTGCAGGAAGTAGGGTTGTCAAAAGTATTGAAAATCAGATACTAATCGATACTAAAACTAGTATCAAAACAAGATACTCTTTCGAGCAGGTATCAATACTAAAAAAGTCATTCATTCACAGGACAGAAATGAACCTTTCGTGAATAGCTTTAGAATGACCTTGAGCTGTATCAGAACAAGTATAAGACACATAGACTAGTACACACCCATAGACCACTATGGAACCTACCTGGACCACTGAGGGATTACACAGATAGATGGCCACGTGGTAATATAAAAGTAAGAAAGTACTATTATTTAATGTGGAAAATCACATTCTATTGTCTAAAGAAAGAGTGTTTTTATTATCATCATGGTAT
>KN483649.1:24018-36251 GCA_000787095.1 Periophthalmodon schlosseri | reverse complement strand
TTTTTATTATCATCATGGTATCAGAATTAGAATCTTCTTTAATTATTTATTTTTTGCTCTTTTTGAATCCTTAAAATTAAGAAAATGAACTACATATGGGACATATGTTGAAAAACACATTTGCAACATATGTCCCACCTCTATTTTAAAACAGTACTCAGCCAGTCCAGGACTAATCTTGGGAAAAGCAGGTCTAATCCAAGACTTAACTGCAAAGGGCAAAGACAAACTGGGACTAAAACAGGTCTAACCAGGACTTCCCTTTGCTAAAATGTTTAATATTATGCTAACTTAATGGGACACCTTCGCCAGACTAGCCTTGACTACAGTACAGAGTAGGCCTGGGCAATTAATTCAATTAATTTTATTAATTTGTGTTTTTAATAACCGAGATTTTGAAAAACTGCAAAATTGTGAAATTGAGGATTATTAAGAAACACGTTTATCCTGACTTTCTTACTTGCAAAGCAGTTATTATGCAATTAAACAATTGACATTGTTAAAAAGTCTCTAATTTAAGATCTTAAAATTAGATTACATATCTATACAAATGTAACTGAAGGCAGTTTACAATCTCCTAAAAAAATAGGCTATATTAAGGATAATGGGTTATAAATCGATTAAAATCATAATCATCCAGTGTGTGCAAAAAAAATAACCTTAAAGCAAGCAGATTTTTTTTCAGCCTCATTTAAACATTTATGGCTGAAGTATCTTTGCCAGGCGTCCAGAATACCACTTCTCTAATACTTAATGAATATGTGAGTCCGGCCACCAGTTGTATCTCCCAAAGTTCAGATGGGCGTGATTGACAGGTGGATTAGCCAATCAGGGACATGCATGGTCCGTCTGTATCAGAACAAATATGGCTGCTTATGAGGAGAAAAGAAAGGGACTGAGGACTGAAAAACATTGTGCAAAATTTCTGCAAAAATAATGAGCAAAGCTCTAAACTCTGTTAATCTGAGGTGAGAGAAATGTGATTTTGTTCAAAATGATTTTGTTCGAAATGTGATTTTGAACAAAATGTGATTTTGAATAAAATCACATTTTGTTCAAAATGTGATTTTGTTCAAAGTGACCAATGCACTCCTTCATTTCACATGCATCTCTGAAATAAACTAATCTGACTGCACAGCCATGTTTGAGTTTGGCTTGAGGTGCGATGGAAGGAGTGGTGACCAGACTGATACCCCTCTGTATTAAAAAGAGGGATATCAGTCTTGTCTGGATTTGCAGGCAAGAAGTATCTTTCCTTAGGCATGGCTGGGATCAAACCGCAAACTTTACTATTTGTTGGCAAGCGTTCTACCACTGTTCTACTACTGCCCCTAGATTACCCTTTTAGACCCATGTCGTATTGGTTTAGAAATCAGAGCATTTTTGTGTGATTCAAATACAGAGAAAGACTTGCAGACGCGCCGTGCTGGGAGCATGTCATCACGCCCACACACAGCCAATCAACGCGCCATAAAAACAGATGAAATGTCAGAGAGGGGGCATTTAAGAGCTGTGCAGAGGTAAGCAGCCCTGAGAGGATCGAGGGCTTTGGACCTGGACATACACGGCTCATTCAAAGCCTTTCACAGTCAACTGAAAGGCTCTGAATGTGTTTTATGTGGGAACATGGATGGGTAATAATTTTCCCAAAAATGTATTAAATAAACACAGAAAATATGTATTAATTTGTACCACAACTAGTTTTGTTTTAAAAAAAAAATAACTAAAAGGTGTCTGTTAGAAATGTGACAGAAAAGTGTTTTTTTTCCCCTCATATTGATCAATAACAAATTTGTTTTGTCAATAGCATTGTGTTTTGTCTTATTAAAACCACAGTATGTAACTTTTATAGTCCAAAAAATTACTCCTCCTGCTTGTCTCTATGGAAATGTTGTTCCTTTGGCTATAATATTCCACAGTATGGCCTAAAACATGGAGAATTTTCCAAAGTATGCTTTTGACTTTCTTTCCTTTAATCAATGGCATTTACCACAAAAAAATAGTCAAACGTATTCCTCCAAAGTCTGAACTCTGCTTTTACCACAATGTTTTACAAACAAAAGACTGGCTGTAGACTTCTCCTTTAAAAAGACCCAAGTTGATCATTGATTAGAAATGACTCTTAGAATCTTGATCTTGATTAAAATTCGTATAATTGCATAGCCCTAGTAACTGTGATTGGTTAATCCAGCTGTCACTCACTAAAAGCATCATAGAGGCTGGCCAAGCTGAATAGAGACCATAGAACAGGAACCCACAGAGCTACCACGACTAAACCAGGACTAAACCGGGACTAAACCAGGACTAAAACCTAAGACTGAAGCACCTCTGACACTCATTCAAATCCTCACTTTTTCTGACACTTTAGGACATATTGTGCACATATGTCCCACTAACTTACCATGATGAAGACAAAATTACCTACCGTGGTCATTACGGTCATTATGTTTTGGCTGACTGTTGTAAGTTAATCTAAAAACACTTCCAACATCTCGCAAGTGATAGCTTAAAAACTTTGTACAGTGTCTACACCTCCAGTCATCTCGTCCACTATTAAGGGCAAGCGTCATGTGTTGAGCCTGTTGTGGTATAAATAAACAGCGAGAGAGAAAGAGAGAAGGAGTGAGAGAGTTAGGGTGTGTGTGAGGAGTGTGAAAGCAGGAGGGGGCAAAGAGCGAGAGAGAGAAATACAGAAAGAGAGAGGGGTTAAAGACAGAAACTAAGGCAGACCAGGCGAGAGGGAGGGGAGAAAGAAGGAAAGTGAGAGAGGGGAGGGGCAGAAAGAGAGTGAGAAATGAGGAGGGGAAGTTAAAGTGAGAGAAAGACAGAAAGACAGATAGGGGGTAAAGAAAGAAACTTACGCAGACCAATTGAGAGGGAGAGGAGAGAAAGAGGGGGAAAGATGGTGCGAGAAAGATGAGAGAGAGAGAGAAAGAGGAGAGTGTGAGAGAGACCTAAGCCAAGGGACTGCCTTAAGTAAGATTAGCGAAAGCCTTTATTAGCCGAGCTTCAAATTCAGACGCTGTTTACTTAAAAGCACTGTCACACAAGAGAGGAGCGGCGACAGAGAGCCACAGAGCAAGTGGGGAAGACCAGATAACTCTGTTCAAAAGACTGCAGTTTGTTTTTTTTTCCCTTTCCATTTTCAGGTTTTACTAACTCAGTGTAGTTTAGTTCTTACAGATAGAAGTTGTGCACTGTTGAGTTGGAGCGTCCACCAATCTACAAGTTAGCGCCTCAATTCCCACTCCAAACAACATACAGTCACTACATTTACATACACGTCAGGAATACCAGATGACTGTCCTAGTCCAATTTAAACCGAATTATCAAAATGCATGTAAACCCGGGAACTACGATTGCAGTTTCACTATACCACGCCATAACAATGGTAAACACCCCCATAGATGGTGAGGTCTTCGGGATGAAAGATGAATAAGAGACACGGGGTGGGAGGGAGGGGTCGAGAGAGCGGAGACAGACAGTGTTGCCAGGATAGGCTTGTATAAATAAGGCTTCTGGGTAATTAAGAGGTGTGGTGGAGGAAGGCTTCTGGGTAATTAGAGGTGTGGTGGAGGTGAGCTGTGGTTCACTGGAGAAGAGTCGAGGTGTGGTCCTGCTCCTGAATCTCAGTCAATCATATTAATTCCATATTGTGAATCCAATCTCAAAGACCCTAATGACACATCTGGAGAAGCCGATACGTACTCGGATACCTGCTGCATGTAGCCGCACAGTCCGATTTACAGTAGGCGCAGGCTAGGAGAGGCATTCAACTGCACAGGGTAAGAAACAGACAGGCAAATATCTCACTCATTTTAGATCAGCGGCGACAACAAACTACAGTCCCTACGCCACGGATTTGCAGATGTTTTGTTCTGGTCCACTATGCTAAAGTGAAAGGAAAGCCTACAAAAGCTTCAAAGTGCTAATGCTGCAGAGAGCAAATACCTTGTGAGTAACGCAGTTCATAGCATGTCTGAAAATCAAATGCTCAAAATAAATGAGATGCAGCCAAAAGTGTGGTTATATGTTTGATAGATGTTTTTATTAGTAATTATGGCTGCAAAGTTTTAGTACCAAGGCTAAATTACTAGACATCCTCCTTTGCACCTATTTGGTCCTGCATGTAGACTGGGAAGAGTGGTCTGACCGGTTTTGTGGCAAAGACGATTTGATTTTGGCTGTTTAGCGCACTTGGAGTTCTCTGTGCATGTAAACGTAGGGATTGTGCCCTTAGGCAAGACACCTCAACCACATTGCCAACCTACTGTGGCGTGTGCTTGAGTGCTGGAGGTAGTTGGAGGGGCAGATTGCACAGATAGCAGCCTTGCATTCATCAGTCTGCCCAAGGGTAGCTGTGGCTACAACAGTAGTTTACCCCTACCAAGTATGGTTTATGGATTGACTAATTCAATGTAAAGTAGCTTCAGAGCAGAACAAGCACTTATAATTCAGAACAGAATGTATGTCAAAATTAGGACAAACCTGAGGCTTAACATGGACTAGAACAGGACAAGACCAAGTCAGGACTAAACTGGGATCAAACCAGGACCAAACCAGGACAGACGTGAACACACTTAATTCCACAATTTTTAAACGTGCAACAAAACGTGCAGACTATAGACATGAGGAGAATCGTATGAGATTTTAAATTTACGAACCATAGACTGTGTATATAAATGGACATAGCTAACGTGCCAGCCACGTTCCAAATAGGAAGTGAGCAAGGGCGTGTTTCCGGCTCCATCGATTCAGTTCACTTTACATTCAAAAACTGTCGCCCCTCTCTCTGTAACTGTTGCAGTATATCCTTATATCTATCTGTATAGTATAGCCTTATATCTATCTGAAGGGAGAAGCTAACTACACTGAAGCTAACACACCTATTGTTTACAGTTTCTGTTTGTTGGCTGGGCTGATGAGCTGGACACTGTCTTATATCTATCTGAAGGGACACCTATTGTTTACAGTTTCTGTTTGTTGGCTGGGTCTGATGAGCTACACTAAGTGTGAACTGTGCCTGAGTCATACTTAGTAAAAGAAAAATATAAAATCTGTCAACTGGACAAAAAATTGTAGGAGTGAAGACGTTTCGCTGCTCACCCAAGCCGCTTCTTCAGTTCTGGTCTTCACTCCTACAACTTTTTGTCCAGTTGACAGATTTTATATTTTTCTTTTACTAAGGATCAGACTTGGACAAGTGAGGGATTACACAGACATCTGAGTCATACTTAGCATAATTACTCAGGCCCCTAATGGGCTCTTTCACACCTATTGGCATACTGACTAACCCTACTGTTTTTCTTGTTTTGATTTAGGCATAAGGATGGAGTTATAAATAGGAGATGATGTCTAAGGCCCCCATTCCTGTTCAAAGATGGATTTGTCTTTCCTAACAAAAATTTCTTCTTTAACTCCTCTCTCAAACCATTTCTTTTCTCTGGCTGAGATCTGTACCTCACTATCTTCAAAGGAGTGGTTAGTGGCTTTGAGATGGAGATGTACAGCTGATTGGGATCCCGAGGAGCTCTTGCAACGGTGTTGGTACATTCTCTTATAGAGAGTTTCTACAATATAACGCTCACTGCACTCTTCACTACAATGAATGGAGTAGACCACATTACTTTGTAGCTCGGAGTTTTGTCCTTTGGGTAAACCAGTTTCTGTCTTAAAGTGTTTGTAGGTTTGAAATAGACCAGAATTCATTCTGTCTAAAAATTCGCTGAAGCTTTTTAGACACACCAGCTGTGTAAGGAATAGTTACACCTCTCCTTCTAGGTTCAGATTCCCTGTTGTCCTGTTTTTTAGCTCTTTTAGACCTACTGAAAGCTTGTTTTGGATATCCACAATTAGAGAGGGCTTTCTCCACGTGTTGTTCCTCTCACTTTTCCCTGTTTGTGGTAACCACTTGAGCCCTATGTTGTAGTGTACAACACTAACCACTCCTTTGAAGATCTTAGCCAAAGAAAAGAAATAGTTTGAGAGAGGAGTTAAAGAAGCAGTTTTTGTTAGGAAAGACAATCCATCTTTGAACAGGAATGGGGGCATCAGACATCATCTATCTCCTATTTATATCTGCATTCTTAGACCTAAATCAAAACAAGGAACACAATAGTGCTAGCCAGTATGCTAATAGGTGTGAGAGCACCCATTAGGAGCCTGAATGATTATGCAAAATATGACTCAGGCACAGTTCATATTTAGTGTAGCTCATTAGACGCAGCTAACAAACAGAAACTGTAAACAATAGGTGTCCCTTCAGATAGATATAAGACAGTGTCCACCAGTAAACAGATTTGAATTTTTCTTGGATTACACAGACATGCAATAGTTCAGATAAATGTTTTTTTAATGTGCTGAAGGTTGCTGATAAATTACACAGGAAGTAGTGTTTACTATCGCTAATCTGCAGCACCTTCACCCAGATCCACGCAGCGTATTCTTATGTAAACAGACACACGTGAGGAACTACTCTTGCCTTTCTTACTTTTAAACAATGCTTCAAACTGGATTAATAGCGCTGTTTTGTGGATTGGGAGTCAATATTTGCGGAGGACACATACAATTTAACCTTACAACTTTGCAAGATTTGAAAATTGCCTAATTATGTTTTGCTCTTTCTTGAGTTTGTACCTTACACCGTGTGTCCGTCACTCCGTTTGCCCCTGACGTTCTGTTTTATTGGCTGGTGCTGTGGCAGTGATGTTTTGTGGTTAGGATATGACTTAAAAATCGCGTACGAGGACGCAAAGTTGGGTCACGCCTCCTCGAAGTCGGAGAGAAGCAAATCAGGTCCTAAATCAAGCAAATGATCCTGTAGTGTGTGGCGGGCTTTACTTGAGTAAAAGTTTTGGTTACTCTTGCTACTGTGAGTAAGTCTACAAGTGACAAAAGTTTTATGTTTTCTCATTTTTGTGTCTACCTTTTTAATTATTTTGTGCATTATTTAATGTTTTGTGCTTCAAATTACATTAACTTAAAATTACAACTCACATGTTACGTCCCGACAGTTACTCTTTAAGTTACTCTTACTTGAGTAGTTTTTTGCAAATACTCTTTTCACTCTTACTTGAGTCATTTCTTGAACTACTACTTTGTACTTCTACTTGAGTAATATTATTTTGAAGTAAAGTTACTCTTACTTGAGTACAATGCAATAATCCCAATAAAAACTTGCAAAATTAAAAAAAAAAAAAAAATGTTTGGTACTCTCTCTAAGAACCTCTGATAACTTTAATGTAATTTTTTAAAGAGAATTGGATTTACTGATGATGATTTTGTATGATTCTTTCTGTGTAATAATAAATAATAATTATGCAACTGTCATAAATTACAAATAAACTAAGAAACATTTGAGCAAGCATAGCCCAAAATCTTCATTATTTGAGCAAGCAGCCACTCTAAGCAAATGTTGTTTGCGGTTGGCAGTGATACGTCGTGCTGGACAATAATAGTGGGTCTGGTGCCAAGGAAAGCCTTCCAACTCAGAATGAGCCCAGCGCCAAACTAAATGAACCAAGAAGACAGCACTGACAGCCAATTACAAACACCACATTATAAAAGGTGTGAATGCTACAATTCTGTCACAAACAAGGAGACAAATGCAATGAAATAAAGGCTGTACTATCTGCTATACAAACTCTGCTAAGCTATACAAACTCTACATTGCCCTGTCAAGTGACAAACACACCATCCACCACCATATTGAATCTCATATGAAAAGTGTTATAATTATTATGGAAATCTCAAATCATGGTTTCCGTTTTAAAGTACACACAAAAGCATTGCTATTTGAGAGGAGACTGAAAAGTGATGATCCAATCTAATACAAGGTTTTATACATAATAAGGTATAAAGGAGACACAGGGACATAGCTCTCTCTCACAAGTCTTGGACCTTTACCTGAACTATTTGGCCATGTTATTTTACTTAATGCAGTGGTTCTCAAAGTAGGGTCCAGGCCATGTATTGGGGTCCCCCAAAAATGGTAATAACACTTGATCCTTACATAAATATTGCAATATCTTATCGTATACAATCCAAAACAAAATGTTGTTGATGGAAACTGCTAGAGAAATTCTATATCTGTGCTGCACTGAGGGCTCTCACTGCCAGCTCAGTCCTTGTTATCTTGGCCTGCGTCATCAGAGGTATAATACTCCCAACAATGCTAGCATAGAGAGACTGGACTGTACTAAACTACAAAGGACAACACTATCACAGTGTCTTGAGGGTTCATGTCTGTAGGAGCTGGGTCCTGTACTGATAGTCAATAAACTTCAACTCTTGGGCTACTACTATTTACTACAGAAACAACTACACCGATAAGTACTAAAAAAATTAATCTTTTGTCCCAATTTGGTTATAAACATGATTCTGAATGTTATTGCCATGCCATTGCAGAGGATGATAAGGGATCCTTGGGATATTTTCATACTTAATAGGTCCCTGGACTCAAAACATTTGAGAAACCCTGACCTAATGTATTACATGTACTTTAGTCCGGAAGCTACCGTGGGCTCCGCCATTATCATTTCGGTTGTATATTTGTTTTGCATAGGGCTGCTGATCTTGATAGCAAATAAGCTTCCCAAGGGTGCGTTGTTGACTTGCTGGTGCACATGAACATTAAACATTTTACACAACCTACTTCATATCAGATTTTAGCAGTAAAACTTTTTTCAAATTCTCTATTGAAATGAATGGGATTCCCACTTAACCAGAAGTTCCAAACCCAAGGGAAGTGCAGCTAAGTACCAGTCAGAGGCAAAAGCGGGTGGGACGGAATAAGGTCGATAGATACACCATGTAACTTGGTGATGGGATCGTTACCTGCTTGTCTCCATGGAGATGTTATTACCAAGGATTATCCACACTATGGCATATAATTTATCTATCTTGCAGTTATCCAATTACAGGTGTTTTTATTGCTTAAAAAAACATCTAACTTGGCCTGTTGGCTTGTCTCCAGAGAGATAAGGCAGTAGTCGACTGAAGAAATTTGTGGTCGACTAAAGACTTGTCCTGCCAATCTGAAAAGTTACACAGTGTAGAAAAAATTGACTTTTTTCTAACAAACAGTACGTGATTCTTATTACAGCTCTGGTCACTGGAAACGACGAGCTCATTGTGAACAGTGAAAAGAAAAATGTTTAGTTAAAAATACAAGCTTCGTCTGAGACTGTGAGCGCCTTCTCGTTAGCCTCCCTCCGCCGGGCTAATTAGCATGAATGTTTGATGAAGTCCTCAAATCGACTGCTCCACTCCAACACCCCCGCCAATCGCCTCGTCTGGCATGACAACAAACGGCGCCCGTGCCCTATGACAAAGCCGCTACTATCCACACCGCGCGGGGCAGGGGACGAGCCCGGGCAGACAGGCAGCAGAGCGCGACACCGGACGGCCTCTGGGACATGTCGGCCATTGTTTCAGACGTGGGCACAATGAAGACGGATTGAATTGCAAAGTCGCGGCTGGGTAGAGATGAATGGGGAGCAGTGTGCCACTTCAGATTGCTCTCATTATCAGTGAATGTATTCGCTACCCAACAACAAATAGCCGGGGGTTTATGTTAGATATGATAGGCTGCGAGATCGGTTGAAATCAAATTGAAATTTGAATGCATTAGCAAATCACTAAAAATACAGATAAGCTAATATCATTTACTATGTAGGGTCACAACTGACAAATCAATATGTACATTTCTGTATTAATTACCGTATTTTCCGGACTATAAGTTGTACTTTTTTCATAGTTTGGCCGGGGGTGCGACTTATACTCAAGATGCAACTTTCACTCCGGAAAATACAGTAGTATGCATTAGATTAGAGATGCAAAAATCTAGCTTTTTCAGTTATTGACACAGAAAATACACAATGCGGCACATTTTTGTAGATTGAGGCCGATACCCTACACTAGGGTTGTGGTCGTCTTGAGAAAGTCAAGACGTGTGCTGACGATCAATTTGTCGACTAAAAAGGGGGCATGGCAAAAGCTCTCAAAACTATTACCTATTTCTATGTATCTGACCCAAACTGCACTCACAAGACTACACCTGCAGGGGGAGGTCATGCAAAAACTACTATTACTACTGGTTAAAAAAAATACTTGGATACAATGTATTTTTATAAAGACAGTATGAGATTGCCTTTTTACATATAAATACCAAAACATACCATATCTTCAGCTAGCACACTAACTTCTCCTTTCTGCTTTTGTCCCATATAAATCCTTTTAATTTAAATAAAATGTTTAGTCAATTAGTACAAATTTTGGTCAACTAAGACACCGTCGACTGATTAATCGACTAAAGGCCTACTCTATACCAGTACTGGCATTGGTGCATCCATAACAAATGTACACATTTTCTCAGCACATGGCATGTTTTAAAGTCTATATAGTTTTAATGAATCCTCAATCGAACTTGATTGATTAGTTGTAATTAACCCAATAAACTATTTCAGCTCTTAAGTAAACTAGTGGTGTAAAACTGACAAAACCTCTCAAATTTGTCAGTATTCCTTTGATCTGACCATGTATCTGATGCAAACAGCACTCACAAGACTACAACTATACTATTTTATACAGTGAAGTACGTAAAAGACTGACACGATTCATGATTTACTCCCAAATCTTCAGCTAACTCACTCCGTGCCGTCTCCTTTCTGCTATTGTCCCATAAATAATTTTTATTAAAATAAAATTTCGACTAAAACACCATTGACCGATTAATGGACTAAACGACAAAAGCACTAAAGCCCGAATGCAAACAATAAAACAACGCGTGGGGTCTTAATGGGGTTGTTAAAAGTATCAAAATAAAAATCGATACTAAAACTAATATCAAAAGTAGAGAGAAATGAACCTTGAATAGCTTTAGAATGATCTTGAGCTGTATCAGAACAAGTATAAGACACACAGACTAGTATACGCCCATGGTGGTATCGGAATCGGTATTGAGTCTATTCCTTAGTATTGAAATTGAGTTTGAAATGTTAGTATTGTGACATTAGGCCTTAATAAAACCTGTTAACTCAGTTGGCCTGTTTAGAAAATGTCTAAATGGGCCATTAGAAAGGAAGCAGAGCTATATAACAGATGTAGTCATATCCTCTCCACCGTTTCAATGCGGCAAACATGAGGAAACTACTATTAATAAAACATGGAATCTTCAGCCTTTGGATGTTTGTTTTTAGATATGAGTAGCCTTTCTGCAATATCTCCCAAAACATCACAATATACAGTGTAAATTGAATATTGGCAGTTAATTAACAGCTATTAACTTTTACACTAATTCAAGAACCAATTCCAATGTAGTACTTGTTAGTAGTTGGTACGGGGCAAGATCTGGTTCCACAAGATCTCGTGAGACATGGAGACAGTAGTTCTCTCCAAATGACATATAACAGAATACAACTAGGGGTGCAATGATTATTTTGCGAATCAATTATTCTTTCAATTAATCAACTTATTATGATCGTCCGGTTGTTTATTTTGCGAACAGTCAGTATTCACTTTATTCCGGAAATTGCCGTGGGCGCTGCCATGGTCACTCGAGTTGTATTATTTTGCATGGGGCTTGACAGCAAATAAGTTCTATAGGGACTCCAAAGTAATTTTAAAGACTCCAGAGAATCAGTGCAGTGTTGACTTGTTGGTCACACGAACATAGAATATTTTATACAAATCAACCTAATTTATATCAGATTTTAGTGGAAAAACTTTTCTCAAATTCTCCATTGAAATGAATGGGATTCCCGCTTAACCGGAAGTGCCACCACAAAGAAAATGCGGTTTAGTCACATTTAGGCAAAATTGGGCGGGGTGGAATAAGGTCAATATCCAATATCGGGCCAATATTTGCAAAGTTATATAGCTTTATTTGCACTTAAGTGCAAAGAGGGCACTGCACAAAATGTGATTACACCGCTCTCTTATGGATTAGTAGACAAACTATTTTTATTATACATAGCAGTGTATTAAACAGTAATAACATTTGTAGTCCTTTCAAAACATATATTTTGGAGAAATTTATCAAAATGGGACCAAAATGGACTTATCATCCACCGGCTGCTCTGGATTCTGTCATACTGACCGTGGAAAACCCCATATCAGTGGATCTCTAGTTGTATATCATTACAGCAGCACTACTGTATTGCTTTGTCTGTGTCATACATGTGCAGGGCCTGGTTGGGAACATCGCTGGAGATTCTTTCCACAATTAAATAGGC
>KN483649.1:4888-23904 GCA_000787095.1 Periophthalmodon schlosseri | reverse complement strand
ACAGCAGTCTGACAGTCTGCCTAGGCCTATCACAATAATTAATATACTGACTTATCCTTCAATATATGAAAGCTGGAACAATATATTTTGTGGATCAATATTTATCGTGAGTACTTTTTCTTTGCAAAACTGGGGAGATTTTGGGTATTTTTGTTGTAATACGAGAAGATTTGAGCTGTGGAGGGGTGAATAAGTCTCTTTTATGGCTAATTATTGGTATATTCTGCTATTTATTTGTTGCTGCTCATGTCTTTTAATGAAACTGTCTATTTAAAAATGGTTTACCAGGATCATCTTGCATTATTTTAATCTTAGTGGCATAAAGTAGTTTCAATATTATTGTTTATCGCAATATTTCTCTGTAGCGATACATCAAGCTTCAAAATTTGTTATCGTGACAGGTCTACTACTGCCCACCACCCACATGACTTCACACTTAAACCTGTGGCGCCACCATTATTGCCATGTACAACTGACACAAGTTTTAGCAACATGCGCTGAATATAGAAATGCCTTTACTTTCAATCATTGCCTATTGTGTATTTTTTATTTTAGCCATACTAAGGGCACACCCACACTAGGCTTTTTGAAGTGCGCTGCGCTCAGGTTCGATTCAAGAGCGTTCTATGGCCCACACTTACACCTGCACAACTCAACTGAGCCACGGCCCCATGATGTCATCACACAGCACTGTTTGTTTTCATGTCACGTTGAAGAGCTAATGTTGTAGTGGAGAAAATAAGTCCAGAGGCATGAAATATCTCTGATGTGGTGATATGAGTCCTGCTGTGATACACTCCACTGTGAGTTTATAGATTTAACAACAGTCTGGAGCAGCGAGGGCAACAGGAGACGAGAAGCTGCAAAACTCGTGTCTTTGTCAGTTGTCCTTACTGAAGGTAAGTGCAGATCCGCTGTGTGTTTTGGAGCTGAGTTTATTCACCATTTTTCTCTGATGAGAAACATCGGTGCACATGACACAGGTTAGTTCATTTTTATTTTAAAACATAAACCGCAATTTTTCTTTCCCAAATTGCTGTACAGCCTTGAATGGAGAGCTCATCTGTGGTGGTAGTTAATTAGAAAAATTTAAACCCCCTATTAAAGGTCCTATATTATGCAAAATTGACTCTTGTTAGCCTTAAGCCATGTTATAATGCTGTTACCTCTCAAAAACAATGCAAAATTGACTCTTGTTAGCCTTAAGCCATGTTATAATGCTGTTACCTCCTCAAAAACATATCTGGAGCTGTGTTTTGTTTCATTCACATGGTTGAGTTATCCTTTATTATTAGTCTGTCTACATCTCCAAAGCTCAAAATGCTCTGTTCCACCTTGTGATGTCACAAAGCGGTAGTTTTCAAGTCAACAGCTACTTTTTACCTTTTGTTCGGTAAAAATGGGCAATTCCAGGGCTGAAATTATCCAAATGATTCAAGTAAAGATGTATGGAGCTTAAAAACACAGTGGAGCACTTCCTGTATTACCAGGTGACAAGGTGGAACAAAATGTTTTCTGTTTAAGAGAAGAACACAGCCTAAATATGCAGGGTTTATGTGGTAAACGCGTGAATGAAACAAACTCAACTCTAGCTCTGTTTGTGATGAGGAAACAGCATTATAACATAGATCAGAAAATAGCCTAATATGGGCCCTTTAAGGGATATTAAGTCAGTGTATCAGATTTTTACTGTGTTAAAAAAGTGAAAAATAGAACTACCGGTAGTTAATTTCAAACAGTTTGCAGTGGTTCACTTAACTTATGCATTCCAAGCATCCTAATCAGACGCGTGAGCACCTGCACTGTAGATGAATCAGTGCGCTGTATTTATTGGCAAATTTTTTGGTTGTTGCCTTACTTATTTGGAACCGAGTTTCGGTGCCCAGCCCTATGTCACATTAATTTTAACAACAACTAGCATACGAACCACATTCTCAGACAGTTCAGCACTTTATAATTAGATGCAGACAGTACGCAGCTGACTCACTGACCTCAAGGGCTGCTTATAAAATGTATCTGTACTGTGGCAAGACAAATTTTAACTCAAATACGCAGGGCAAAAAAAATCTGCTACAGGCCCTTTAAGCAGCCCACTTGTGCACTACTCCTTTAAGGCCGGGGTTAGTAGGGAGCTGCATGTATCTCGATGATTTATGCAGGCACAACAACTGCGGCCGACAATAGAGTGTGAAGGAATCCATCTTGTCAAAGCGCGTAACCTGAGTAGTCCTTGTGTATTCCTGTGCAGCAATTAGGACTTCATGTGCCCTAAATGTCACCCCAGCTGGACAGATATGGGGCTGCGCTGGCGCTCTGATGCCCCGGACAAGGCAGTGGGAAAAGTTATCTGTAAATGGATAGATGTAATTGAAGGTTTTTATGTCACAGATGAGGAGAAACATTCGTTTAAATAGATCTCAAGGGCAGAAGTTAAAATATAAATGCAAAAAAGATTTTAAAAAAATTAAAATCTAAAAAATCTATTTTGTGCCAGTATTAAAGGTCTTGTACATATTTTTTCCCCCATGTATTTGCCCCAGTACAGATATACTGTCTATGCAAAAGCTCGAGGTCAAAATGTATTCGCTGTGTGCTGTCTACATCTGTCTATAAAGTATTTTATTGTCCAATAATCAGGAAGTGCATTCGCATGCTGGTTGTGTTAGCATTAGCATGACAGAAAAACTCCGCTCTGGTCTCTGAAAGTTGTGAAAAGCATTTATAAACTCATCACGGTAACTAATTAGGTGCATAAGGCGAATGAGGAATAACTTTGGACCACTGCAAACTGTTTATTATTATATTTTAATTTTCCATATCTCCAAAACAACCAAAGTTAGATATTAAACATTAATTAGTAACCTATTACATGTTGGTGGAGGATTATCGTAAATATGGGTGGGTGATATGGCAAAAAAATAACATCTTGATTTTCACAGTTTTCACCAGATCACAGTTTTGATTTGATGACGATTCAGGTAAACATAGTGGGAGCATAGAGCTACATTCAAGAGGAAATGGTTTGACGATTTCATCAAAACAGCATCAGTCACAGAAATTAGATCACGATTTCATTTTTATCACCAAACTGCCCAGCCATTTAATAAGAGCTAAACATTTGATTTAAATCACAGCAATTGATTTTTTTTTCAGTCATTTGTGACATATGGCATAGAAATGTGATAATAATAACTATGTTGCAATATTTATTTGATGATTTATAAAGCTGTGTCAAAACTCAAAATACTAAACTGGCAATAAAGCAAGTATAAATCAAAACTGTAATTCCAACAAGGGATCATAGGTGAGGGACACAAGTATTACTATGGGCCATAAATGGGGTAAAACTAAGGGATGGGATGACAAGGCGGAGCTTCCGCTACCTGCTTGCATTAGATGTTTTTGTCTGGAATGTTCCACAGTATGGCATTAAAGTGATTTACCTTGCATATATTTCACTATTTATGTTTTTATTTTTCTTACGAGAAGCGGGGTCCCGTCTGGTGTTGCCATGATACTAAAATTTCAAACTTGATACTTACTAAGGACTAGACTCAATATTCAATATCAATACCACAATGATAATAAAAAACGCCCATGGACCATTATGGAACCTACCTGGACGACTGAGGGATTACACAGATCTAAGGCCAAATGGTCATATAAAGAAAGTACTGTTACTGAAAATGATATTCTATTGTCTAAAGAGAGTTTTTTTATTTTATTATAGGTATTTAGTATCGAGTCTATTTCTTAGTAGTGAAATCGAGTTAGAAATTTTAGTGTCATGACAACACTACACCAGACCTTTCTGCTAATTTTAATCAGCTATTTTTGCTGTCCTGTTTAATTGTTTCATTTCTAAATGATATATTTGATATTCAAATTTTGCATATGTCCAAAACAATAGTTAAGATATACATTTTTCGATAAATTTCCCACTCCTAATTAAGATCCTATTCACATTCAGTGCATCGCAAATAAGTCACTTTTTGCACTAAGAAATCCAATGCATCCATTCTATATGGTCTTATACTTGCCCAAGATCATCATCTAAAGCTATTCAGGAAAGGTTCATTTCTGTCTGTTTTCTTTTCTGTTTTAGTATTGATACCTGCTCAAATGAGGATCTATTTTCTGTACTAGTTTTAGTATTGATTAGTATCTGGTTTTGGATACTTCTGGAACCTTAAAATGGACAATAAATAACCAGAAAAGAGCAAAAATATGCAAAAATATATACCATTTATAAACAATATCTATACATTATAGATATATGTATATTCACCGTGTTGTCTTGTTTATGTCTGTGTACATCAGAGGGAGTTGCTAATAGTAATTTCATTGTTTGTTTTCTCATTCAATGACAATAAAGGAATCAATCTACCAATCTATATCTCCTATAACAGAAATTATTCACTTGTTGCACTAAGAAATCCAATGCATAGATTAAAAATATCCATTCACTGTACTGCTTTGTTATTATGGTGTTATTACCCTGCCAAACACAAACACAAATATTGACTCAAATACAACACTAGCTAAGCTCTGCAAGAGTCTCAACCAGCCGGGGGTCAGGAACAGTCAGTGCAAGGAGCTACAAGTGGTTCTCACAAAAAGAAATGCAATAAATCAATCCAAAATGACGTGAAATGCGTGGTGTGGAAGTGAGATGGTACCTTTTACGAGGCGCTCCGTGGTGGACTGCTTCTCCTGCTTGTCTTTATCCTTCCCTGACATCTTGGCTCCTTATGTTCAAGCTAATTTCTTCTCGGTTCAGATCTTCTTCAAGCGGGGTCCTTCAGTCGCTGTGGGTTCTTGCTACCGCATCGGTTCGATCTCCACTTCGGGTCGGTTTCGGACGCACAATTTGTCTTTTAGTACGTCCAAGAAAAAGCAAAGATTAGCGTCCAAACGAGCCACAACACGAGATAACTGCTCTCAAATCTTGCTAGCTTGGGGCAACATTAAAAATAATAAACTGGAGCTGTTGTGATCAGAGGAAGAGAAGGGGGTTTAAGTTTGGAAATAGATTGTAGAAAAGCGAATAATACCTGGTTATTACCCCGTGGGAGGATGTCGTTTGCGGATAATCCGATTTACTAACTCTTATGCAGCTAGTTAGCCGGCTAACATGTTTTCGCAAATTGGCGACCAAGCAACGGCTGCAGAGCAGGACTTGTGGATCATCTTCTATGGAAAAACGTGAAAAGTCAGTAAAAGATCCGCTGTTTGTGGCCGCGGGGGTGAAGCCGGAGAGTCCGCGCCAAAATGCGGCTGCGGACAGCGTCTTGACAGCCCTCCTCCAGGATTAAGTCTAATCTGACAGAGAAGAGAGGCAGAGAGGCAGAGAGGGACGAGAGGGAGAGAGGCAGAGAGGGACGAGAGGGACGGGGGGAGTGAGAGGGACGGGGGGAGTGAGGCAGAACAGCGGCGGGCGCGTTACAGTCTGGGCATTTCGTCCGCTCGGGGGGCGTGGTTTCGTGAGGACGTCGCCATGGATACACTTGCCAAAAAGCCATGCTTATCCACCTGCCATACTTTTACATTTACCTTCAGGTACATCTGTCAGGTTTTCATGTTTTTTCTAATTATGCCTTGGTTTGGTAAACAACAGTACATGTAGTAAATATTTTTTTATAATTTTACATCAGTTAAACCTCCAATTTTTTTTACCTTATTATGAGTGGGCTTGCATCTCCATAAACCTGACTCTTAGTAGGCCTGGAGGAGGGCCTCCTCCTGCTTGTTTCTGTGGAAATGTTGTTCCTTTAGCTGTAATCTTCCACAGTATGGCATAAAACAAATCTATCTCCACAGAGAATGTTCAGAAGTATGGTTTTAACTTTCTGTTTCCATGGAATTCTGCAGGTGAAATTCCACACCCAGAAAGTCACATACCATCACTTAAGTGTTCTTCTGAGCTATGTATGTCATCAATTGGACATTCCATCCAACATCCAGGGACAATTTACCCATAAAGAAAAAATCTTTTTGACGAATTAAACTTAATAAAATAAAGGTGTTTTGGCCCTTGATTACATTATGGTTGCTTGCTGCTTGTTAACAGAAGTGGAATTACCTCTAGATATGTTACATCTACTGCCCATGTCCAACCAGGGAGTAAAATTATAAACTTCACCAAAATTCAAAAACTTTTAAAAATTGGACAAATTTTGACCAATCCGCTAAGCTCGCACGGTGGAGGTGCGTCAGGTTTGCCATGCAGGTAATAAGACCTAGCCTACCTGTCTTAAAACATGTTAACAACAACCTGTCATGACTGATTATACAGAAATTATAAACTTTTCATTTTAGGCCAATATACATGCAGATAATAATGAACATGTGATGACTTTTCCAAATGACTTGTTGCATCTGACTGTGCTGTATTTTTCCACATCATAACCTATCAAACTGATTGAGATGTGTGGTCGTATAGTAGGCTACATGTGAGTAGCCTGGGCCAGAGAGTGAATATTATCATTTTTTTCTTATTGATAGGGTGTAATTTTCCATTGTATCATTTATTCCTGCAGATCAGGAATGCAGATGTAAACTAACTATTTAGCTATAACGTGGTGGAGAACATCTCAAAAATGGAAATTGGCCAACATTTAGGCCCAGGCTGAACTTCCTGACGCCCACCCCCTGCCAAACCAGAAGTGTGGGCGGGAAGGTGCATTACCTTCAACAGTCTCGCTCTGGATTGGCTCTTTGGTTGCTATGATATTTGGAATATATGGATATAATATATGGAACTCAGCTCCAAATTCGCCCCTGTAACTGCTCGCTTTGATGAGTTCATTTGGTTGGAGCCAAAAGCTATGGGTGATGTCACACTCCCTTAGTTCAGTTCTTTATACAGTGTATGGTTTGTGCCCACCTGTGACAAATATACACTTGTTGTGTTAGTGGGTTCAGGTGGCTATGATTCTGGTGGTGAGTGAGTGAAAGTCATATGGGTGGAAGTGAGAGGGTCAGTGGACACAGATTTACACACTGTTGTGTCTAGAGAACAGATTAGGAAACCACCTAGACTAATATTCAAGAAGAACACAACTTAGTTTGAACCCTGAATCTTGCCTGTGTGAATGCAGCAGGCAACAGGAGTGGATTTAAAGGTGGAGGTGCACTATGTACCTTTTCTGGTGGAGGGTCTGCCACTTGCTTGTTTCCATGGAGATGTTATTGCTTTGCCTGGAATGTTCCACATTGTAGCATTAAAAATATATCTCCATGGAGACAAGCAAGTCTACTCAAAGGGTCCCCAAAACTGTGCCGTGGCCCTTATGGTACTGGGCCACAGAGTAAAATATTATATATCTATGAAGGGAGTTTTACTTTTTTTATGGTCTAAAACCACATTTATAGGTTTTACACTGAAAATATAGTGCAAATTAACCTGGTAAATAACAAACATGAGCATGTTTCTCAATTATGGTTAAGAGCTGTATGCATTTTGCGCTGTAATTACTGCCCCGCCCCCTTCCACCGGTCCCTGTAAAAATGGTATGCTTATTACCAGTCCTTACAAGAAAAAAGGTTGGGGACCACTGGGCTACTCCTCCAGACCAAGTCACAGGCCAGATCTGTACGGCAAAGCAGCCACAGCCAAGGCCTAACATCAAGCAGGTAACAGATCCACACCACCAGAGGTGGGTAGACTAGTCAAAGATTGTACTCAAGTTACAGTAACTTTACTTCAAAATAATATTACTCAAGTAGAAGTATTTAAGTAGTGGTCTAAGAAATTACTTAAGTAGGAATTTATCAACAAGTTAACGTTTCGCTACTCAAGTAAGAATAAAAAAGTATTTGTGAAAACTACTGCTCAAGAGAGTAACTCAAAGGGTAATTTAGACATAAAATCTGATTAATAATTTGATGGAAACGTAATTTGAAGGACAAAACATTAAGTGATTCACAAAATCTGGTATTTTCAAATGATAGACACCAAAATGAGAAAACCTACATTATATGTGAAGGAGCTGTGCAAGAAACACACATGTTCAAATGATTTAATATTGTCCACACTAAGCTTTTTGTCACTTACAGTGAGTAACCAAGAGTAACTTTACTCAAGTAAGAGTACTCTTTACAAGTTACTCTTTACAATATATTACTCAAGTGTAAAAGTATGCTGCAAGAAAAGTAATTTGAAAAGTACAATTTATTTAAAAAGTTACTCAAGTAAATGTAACTGAGTAAATGTAACTGAGTATTACCCACGTCTTTGACAAATAGGCCTATCTTGTAATCTGGCAAAAACAGACTCATATTCAAACATGTAGCCCTATGTAAAGTATCATATATTTTTATTATGGCCAGTGAGTAAAAATGTGTCTGTCAAACTGCTTATTAGTCCTAAAGTTTCCCTTCATTCTTTTCCCGCTAATGAAACTTCAATTGCGATTAAACAGACTCACGCAGATGAATGAAATAGTTCACTGTGCTGAAAATGAAGCACATGAAGTGATGTGAGCCAAAGCCCGCCTCCGAGCGAAATGCCTGGATTTTAGAGAGTCCCGAGATGGAGTGACGTGACTATGGAAACGCACCACGTGACCCGAGAGGCGTTAACCATGTGATCGGGGCTGTCGGTCTGTAATTTATTATTATCACTGAATACAAAGATTCCATTATTAGCATATTATATTGGCCTATTACTAGTTCAGCCAGGGCTTTATATTACCGAACTGGCAGAAGGCAGTAGGCTATTTCCATTATGGTGAACAGGGCAGTTGGTTACGCAGAGACAGAGTCTTTGGCCCGTTGAATTTGTGATCCAATTTTATGCATCCACATAGGCTAATTTGTAATTTAAAGATGTTCCAATCGCATTTTGAATACAGCACATAGCCTAGAGCCTTTTCTGCAAATTGATACAGAATGCAGTTACAACAGTTGAACACTAGATAGAAGTATTGTTAAGGTCAGTGCGGTGTGCCCGTCCTCACAGTGCGAAATCACTACTGCATTAGTGTTCTTCGATTTTTCTAACAATTTAAAAAAAAGAAAAAGATTAAGAAATAGATTAAAGAGGGTTATATTGCCCTATTTTCTAATCTGTGTTATAATGATAATCCAAAACATACCTGGAGTTGTGTTTTGTTTCATTCACACATGTTTAACACACAGCCCCTGCATATTTAGGTTATTCTCCCGAACTGAAAATACTTAGGTCCACCTTGTGATGTCATGAAGTGATGCCCTGTGTTTTTAAACGCCATACAGCTTCACTAGACTCATATGGATGAGTTCAGCCTTGGAATCGATCATCTCTACTGAACTAGAGGTAAAACATAGATGTTAACTTGAAAACTACCACTACATGACACCACAAGGTGGAACAGAGCATTTTGAGCTTTGGAGATGTAGACAGAGTAATAATAAAGGATTGAAACCAAACACAACTTCAGACATGTTTTGAAGAGATAACTGCATTATAAAACAGCTTAGTTCACAAGAGTCAATTTTGTGTAATATAGGACCTTTAAATCAGATTTGTTATGAGTCAATTTTGTGTAATATAGGAGCTTTAAAGCAGATTTGTTACGCAAAATCGATGTTATAGTTGTTTCCCTTCACCATTTATTCACCTGAAGTTGTATTTGGAGTGATTAGTGCATGTTTGAGCAATCTTTCATCTTTCTCCCATTACTCTGTACTTACTTCACCCTCCAATTTTATTTGAATTTATTTTCATATCAGTGATACGTTTAGGATTCAGCAGTGTTGTGTAGCCATTTTGGTACAAATGAAAAAAATCCACTTCTCGCTAGTGTGATCTGCAGCTATCCATCGAAGGTGTCAACAGCTGCATGGCTCTTTGTTGTGATGATGTTTACTGCAATGTCAGCCCCCACTGAGCCCTGCAGGTTTTGTTGAGGAAAAGAGTCCTGTCCTCTTGTGTTCATTAGTTTCTGCTAAGACAAAGAATAGTCTTGAAACAGAAATGAAATTCAGAGAAGAATTTACTTAGTCAATCAGTAAAGAACAATACTTGTACAAGGAGTCTGTGCAACTGACATTCCTGGGCAGAGACTGAATGTTTACACCTATACAATGAGTTTTATAACAAACTATAGTGGGAGGCCACCATGTTTTAGACTTAGCGTCTCTTCTTTGGTGCACAGGCCAGCCCACCTCTTGGCACGTTACACAGTCATCATCAGACTACGACGAGCATCCTTGTAGGGGGGGGTTGTCTCTTGCTCTAATTGCTGGAGCATCTTTTGCTGGCTTGACCAGAGTGACATGTCATGAGTCAGCACATGTCTATCAATAAGTCATTGTCCTTTTTAGTTATTTAATTAGACATATATATAGATATAGAATATCTTGTACATGTCCTGAACATATATCTGTGTCACAGAGCTGTAATCTAGTCTCCTTCTTCACATGAGCACTGTACAATAATGAACTATAGCAGTACAATAATGAACTATAGCAGTACAATAATGAACTATAGCAGTACAATAATGAACTATAGCAGTACAATAATGAACTATAGCAGTACAATAATGAACTATAGCAGTGGTTATACAGAATACCTAAGCATGGTTATTTATCCTATCATTTTTAACGCAGAAGATGGCAGACTTGTTTCTTTTATCAAGATCAATATTGTGATTTAAAATGTCCAAATTATAACATCATGATCCAAAGGTGTCATGAATGATAACTCTATAGCAGACTCAAGCACAATATGCCGTCTTTGAAGTTCACAAGAGTCCCATTTTGTGTAATATAGGACCTTTAAGGAAGAAAGTGAACAAATTGAACTATAAGATAATCATTTAACTTGCAAACTACTATCCCAAAACCTAGCCTATAAGTACCCTTCGATGTTAGTGCATATAAAAGAGCTTTACTCAAGGTAGAGGACGATCAGTGAGAGACACAACAGTTCTCAGCTTTGTCCTTTTTTGTCCTAACTAACTTCTCAGTCTAACATCATAGGCCCACAGCGACCCTAGAACCAAACTGGACACAAAGTAGGGTGACGATGATGATGAAAACCAGTGGTGGAAAAAGTAGGCTACTGAAAATTTCTACTCAAGTAAAAGTAGTGTTACTTTGCTAATAAAGTACTCAATTAAAGGTACTGCAGCAAAAATTCTAAAAGTAAAAAGTAAGAAATAGCCTATACTCAGGGTACTACTTACTTTTAAGTATAATTTTTTTTCCTTCTAAGTATTTCACAATTATATTTTTTACTTCATAGCATCATGTAATAGTGAGACGATTTGAACCAGTAGAAACTCATTCTACAGTATTCCCTTTAGACACTCCTTTGCGTCTTAATGCATTTATATAATAGTTGAATCCTTTCATTCTAGTTGCGCTATGAGAGAAAACATAACTGCCTGCGTATTGACCATAGTAGCATATGTGTATGGTCTTTTTAAATAAAGGCTATGTCGTTTTTTTGATGGAAGGAATACTCTGCTAAACCCATTAAGCAGATAAATTGTTAGTGCGATGAGAGCTGCAAATGACTACCTTTATCTCAGGTTTTGCCTATATCAGCACTTCAGTGGCCATCCCTCTTGTGCTGCTCAAACAAACAAACAACTTACTTATAAAATAAATAATGGCAATTTTAGAAGGATTTTAGATCACACTTTTTCACAAAACCTTATCACTCAAAAAGTGTCAAATAGATTTTTGTTTTTTTAACTGTAATCTGCATATTTTCTGATCTCTGGCCAATCAGAGCAGGTGATGCAGTGCTATGTGCATTTGTTGGTATAGAAAGGAGCAGAAACATTCGTGCATTAGGACAATTGGGACTTGTACAGTACCATGACCTCAAATGATTGTTTTTGTTTCAGCCTGTGCTCCTGCTCCTGTTTGTGGCTCCACTGTTGACCTACTGCAGAGTGGAGGAAAAGCCTGTGGACTGCAGTGAAATCTTGCACCAGAACCCAAAAAGTACTAGTGGAGTGTTTACCATCTATCCTATTTTACATGCTATTCATACTCAGGTAATGTCAAGATCCCAGTCTGCCTTGTGTTTTGTGCTGTTTTTCCCCCTCTCTTCTGTGTCACAGCCTGGAGCTGGGCGGAGATTTGGGCTCCTCCCATTCACACCTGCAACTAATTGCTAATCAAGCTGCACCTGGGGAGGACAAAGGGAGCCAGGACCTGACACTCAGCGCCAGATCGTCCGCGTATCCACAGTGGTACAGCTCTGCTTGGCTCAGTCTCATGTTTTTGCAATTGTTACTCTTTTCTAAGTTGAATGTCTTTGCTCCTCGTCAGATCCCGCTCCCTGGACCCGCCCAGCTCCTCTGTCTCCGACCCTGCTCTCCACAACCGGTATGGCTTACCTCGTCTCTGACCCCGCTGCCCACGATCTACCCCAGGACTACAGCAAACAACCCCGCTCTCATCTGATCAATCTACCTTCATTTGCGCATTTAAAGCTGTAAATAAACATTGTTTAACTGTTCCCCAAGTTCTGTCTCTGGTCCCCCTGTCAGTCGTTATAACAGGCATTTTTCCGCCACTGGTTAAAGTGTTAGTCCTATAACACAAATGGTCCACAAGAATGTCACACAAGCCATCCCAAAAGGCTGGCTTAAAATTACAGATGAGACCAGCCTTGCGTGGCAAGATATTGGGTGTTCAAAATGCCACAAGATTTTCTCATATTTTTAATCCCGGGCGGGAGGCGGGAGTTTGGCTGGAGGGCACAAGTCAATGGTGAGAACAGGTTTGAGGTGGGATGAATGAGGAGGGAAGAAGGTAGTTGCTGGCGTACCGCAGTTGGACTGATGACCTTGGTGATCGTGAAGGGGTCCAAGAGGCGAGGGGAGAGTTTACGGGAATCGGTCTTGAGTGGAATGTTCTTTGACGATAGCCAAACAGACTGACCTGCCCGATATTGAGGAGCGGAGGAGCAGTGCTTGTCCGCTGCTGCTTTCATCCTGGCCCCAGATTGGAGAAGGGCCTGATTCTGATGCCCTGATTCTTCTCCAAATCCTTTGGCAGCATTGGAGGTGGTACTGGACAGAGGGTACCGCCAGGTCCTTTTCCTCAGACGGGAAGAGTGGAGGCTGGTAACCTAGGAAGGCTTGAAAATGGGATAAACTGGTAGCAGAACTCACCAAAGAGTTGTGGGAATATTTGATCCAGGGCAGGAAGGTGCTCCAGGTAGAGGGATTGGAGGTAACAACACAGCGCAGTGCGGTCTCCAGATCCTGGTTTGCCCGCTCGGTTTGTCCATTTGTCTGAGGAAGAAAACCAGAAGTTAAACTCACTATTGTGCCCAACCCTTCACAGAAGGAACGCCAAACCTGCGACGTGAACTGTGTTCCTCAGTCGGAAACTATGTCCAAAGGGATTCCATGAAGCCCGAAGACATTGTGAGTTATATAATCGGCGGTCTCCTTGGAGGTCGGAAGTTCGGCAGGGCAACAAAGTGGGATGCTTTGGAGAACCAATCAACAATTGTGAGTATGACTGTGTTACCTTGAGACGGGGGAAGACCAGTCACGAAGTCCACTGCCACGTGTGACCAAGGGTGTTTCGGAATTGGCAACGGTTGGAGCAGACCCAAGGGCAGCGAGTGGGAGGCCTTGCCCCTGGCACACACCTGGCGGGCCAAAACATAGGCTCGGGTGTCCTTGTCCACCGTTGGCCACCAGAAGTAACGTTTCAGCAGAGAGAGTGTTCGGTTGATCCCAGGATGGCAGGCGAACCAGGAGCAATGGACCCATTCCAGTAACTTAGATCGGGCAGCATCAGGAACAAAAAGGGACCCAGGGGGCCCATTACCTGGATCAGGCTGAGTGCATTAAGCCTCCCGAACCAGACTTTCAAGCTCCCAGCTTACAGCAGCAACCACACATGTAGGCGATATGATGGGTTCTGGAGGAGCAGGGGTGTCCTCCTGGGCGAACTGGCATGAAAGTGCATCAGGCTTTACATTGTGGGACCCTGGACGATAAATAAGGATGAAGTCAAATCTACTAAAAAACAGCGACCAACGGGCTTGCCGTGAGTTCAAACGCTTAGCGGACTGAATGTAAGCTAAAATTTTTATGGTCAGTCTAAACCAGGAAAGGATGTCCAGCCCCCTCCAACCAGTGGCACCATTCCTCCAGGGCGAGCTTCACCACTAATAATTCTCGGTCCCCCACATCGTAGTTGCTTTCAGCTGGTGTAAGATGACGAGAGAAAAAAAGGCACAGGGGTACAACCGATTGTGTGGGTCAAACCTTTGAGAGAGTACCGCTCCAACTCCTGACAAAAGTCAGGAAACTAAACTAAAGTCTCTGATGAACCATCGGCAGAAGTTTGCAAACCCAATAAACCTTTGTAACTGTCTTCTGCTGTTGGGCGTCGGCCACTCAGTCACCACCTTTACTTTCTTCAGGTCGGCCTTCACCTGTGTACTCCCAATGATAAAACCCAAAAAACTCACCTTGTTAGCATGGAACTCACATTTCTCCGCCTTCACATAGAGCTTGTTCTCGAGGACCTGGCACACATGTTGCTGGTGTTCCTGGGGGTCTTAGAGAAAATCAGAATATTGTTGTAAAGGATTTTATATTTTATATGCTTATTTATTTTATCAAAGTATATTTCAAAGTGTATTCTTATTGTGCAAACTGTTAGTTTCGAATGTTCTTCTTTCTGTCATGCAAAACTTCACACCTCCGTTTCTAGTAATAACTTGTGCGAGACACGTTTCTTAGAATTGGTGCTTATACAAATGTATGTAACCTCCCACTTGTTCATGTAAGAGTCGAAGTCAATAAAAAGGTAGTAAAGGGAAGTGGCTCTTCGGTAGTCTGAGACGAGCTGTAAGAAGCGCCACTACCCCTTGCAAGTAAAAACTAGTGTCTGCCTTCTGTGTTTTATCCTCTAACTAAGAGGCTTGGTTAGAGGAAGTTCTGGTGAAGCGCCTATTGATTATTAATAACTGTGTAATTTTCTGACAATTGTTCAGATATACAAAAACAGAACGGTTAAGAAAATCCCGTAGTGCATCATTAATTAGTGCTTGGAAAACGTCTGGAGCGTTGGTTAGCCCAAAAGGCATGACTAGGTATTCAAAGAGTCCTAGTGGAGTCTTAAAAGCTGTTTTCCACTCATCCCCTTCCCTTCCCAAATGATAGGCATTTCTAAGATCCAGTTAAAATGGTGGCCCCGTGAAATGGTGTGAAAGCGGAGTGGCAATGGATATTTATTTTTAACGGTTATATTATTGAGACGCCTAAAGTCGATGCATGGTCTTAAGGTTTTGTCCTTTTTAGCAACAAAGAAAAATCCAGCTCCTAAAGGTGAAGAGGATGGGCGGATGATACCAGCGGCAAGAGAATCCCAAATATATTGTTCCATAGTCTCTTGTTCAGGTTTGGAGAGGTTATAGAGACGACTGGAGGGCAAGGGAGCACCAGGCAGGAGGTCGATAGTGCAGGGTATAGGGTCATAGGGTCTGTGGGGAGGAAGAGACAATGCCCGACTCTTACTAAAGACGTCCCCTAGGTCATGATACTTGCTAGGCACCGAGGAGAGGTCAGGCTTGTCCAGGGGACAACTAAGGTGTGAATTAGCTCCCCCTGCTGGAGACAGAGCAGACTGCAGGCAGTTAGCGTGGCAAAAGGGGCTCCATTCGGTCACCTTCACCCTAGCCCAGTCAATAATGGGATTATGAGTAACAAGCCAGGGATGGCCCAGAATGAGTGGCATCGTGGGAGCAGAGATAACATAAAATCGCCTGGTTTCATGATGATTTCCCGACAAAACCAAGGAAACGGGTTCTGTGACATGTGTTACCCTGCCCCCCAGAGTCAATGAGATCCAAAACGGATAATGTCACTGTTTTAAAGCACAGAGTGGCGTTAATCTGTAGTCTATTATGCTTTCTCTCTGAGATAGGCTGCTGGCCCACCAGTGCTCCCAGTCAGTCGAGGAAATGTCCCTGCCTCCCACAATACAGGCACTCACCCCCCTGGCGGCGTCGCTGATGCTCCTCTGCAGTCAGGTGTGCTCAGCCCAACTGTATCGACTCCTCTGGCGGGGGTGTAGTAGGAGGCAGGTTTGGTTGCTGTGGGAGGACAGGGCCATTCATGACACAGGGTGGCGACCGGCGTCTCCCTCTTTGACAACTTTGCAGACGGTTGTTGATGCGATTCGCTAGGGAAATAAGAGATTTGAGGTCAGGTGGATCGTCTCAAAGAAATCAGTTCATCCTTTGATCTGTCACTTAGCCCCTTGACAAAGACAGCCTTTAATGCACTGTCAGTCCAGTCCACATCCGCAGCCAGTGTCCAAAATTCAATAGTGTATTCTGCCAAGGACCTGGTACCCTGAACGAGACTTAACGGGTGGATAGAAGCATCAGCTTGATAATGTGAGTGATTAAAGACGAGTTTTAGTTCTCCCACAAACCCATCATAAGTCATTTGGTCTAAAGCGGTGTTAGCAAACTTTGCCTCAGCCCACTGAAGTGCTCACCCTCTCAATAGTCCACACATATAGCATATCTTAGCTGAGTCTGATGTAAAACAGGCTGGACGTTGTTGGAACATAGAGGAGCACTGAAAAAGAAAACCACGGCAGTGGCTAGGCTGATCTGAGTATGAGTCTGGGTCCGTGCACTCCAGGGAGTGCGCCGCAGCGGTTATTCCAGAAGTGGAGGCGGTAGCAGCAAGTACCAGAGACTGGAGAGTGACCAAGGCGGAAACCTGGTTGGCAAGCTGAGTAACTTGTTGGGTCAAGGCTTGGTTGCATGCGAGCAGCGCCTGAATACTTTGTTCATGTTGTCCAACCGGTTTGGGAACCACAGGATCTCATCTCATCATGACCGAAAGGACAAGATCGCGGATACAAGCGGCCAAAATGTCCCCCCATTAGAGATAGAGTGAGGAGCTCAGCCACACAGGAGGAGCTCAGAGTAGAGTCGCTGCTCCTCCACGTCGAGAGGAGCCAGCTGAGGTGGCTCAGGCATCTGTTCAGGATGGGGAGGTGTTCTGGGCATGTCCCACCGGGAGGAGGCCCCAGAGAAGACCCAGGACACGCTGGAGGGACTATGTCTCTCGGCTGGCCTGGCAATGTCTTGGGGTCCCACCGGAGGAGTTGGAGGACGTGTTTGGGGTGAGGGAAGTCTGGGAGTCCCTGCTTAGACTGCTGCCCCCGCGACCTGGCCCCGGATAAGCGGAAGAAAATGGATGGATATTATCCAATCAAAATTCCGTGATGCGAAAACGTCCGGCATAGCGTTTGGTCTGGCCCCGGACTCAGGGAAGTACCTTTCGAACGGTGCATTAGGCGAATTGGGACACAGCCTTCGTCAGGCAGGTACTTCGAACGGCACTTTGAATGGAACTTCAAAGTGTGCATTTGGCAAATTGGGACATGGCCAGGGACAGACTGGATTCTTGACTCTTGATTCTCCAATGTTGATATCATAGTGACCCAGAAGTGGGTCACAGAATCTTTGTGTTCCTGCGCAAAAATATTGTATTCCCTGACAAATATATATATGTATTCTTAGGCTGACCCTTGGAGGGCACCGTACATTTGAACTGTTCATATTAAGAATCTGTTCAAAATAACCAATTAGGTCATGAACATCCCACCATCACTTTACTCTGTGTCCTCAGGTGTTCCAGAGGAGGAAGGATGGTTCAGTGAACTTCTACAGAGGCTGGGATCAGTATGTGGAGGGGTTTGGTAATGCTGATGGAGAATACTGGCTGGGTAAGAAAAACAGTAATGTTGTTGCTGTTGTCGTTGATGTTAAAACACTGAATTTGTGTGCACAGGTCTGGAATTCCTCCATAAGATCACAGCTAGACGGAACCAGGAGCTGCTGGTTGAGATGGAGGATTTTGATGGGAATAAAGCATCTGCTCATTACTCTTCTTTCTCTGTTGGAGGTGACTGTAATGGATACAAACTGAACGTGTCTGGGTTCACTGATGGAGGAGCAGGTCAGTTGAGCTCACCATCATTGTTTGTAATGCTGTAAGACACTACTAACCTAGGTCTTCATCTTTTTTACTGGTGATGGTCTAAATTATCACAACAGCATGAAGTTCACCACTTTCGATAAGGACCAGGATAATTGGATAATCAGAAGTTTCTGGTACAACAAATGCCACATCACCAACCCCAATGGTGTTTATCACTATGGCTTTGATAGCACCTACTTCGCTATCGGAGTAGAGTGGAGAACATGGAAAGGGTACAACTACTTTCTGAAGTCCATCAGCCTGAAGACACGTCTGGTTCAATAGAGCTCCAGGATATTTCATTGTCTCTATATTCTCCTATAGCTCAGTACATGTAACTTTAATTTGGTGGAGGGTGATAACAGCCAGAGGTGGGTTGAGTAGTCAACATTTTTTAGTCAAGTAGTAAGCCTGTTAATAAAAGAATAGACAGCGCACCTGTGTTAAGCTGTTTACTTCACAACAAGGATTGACTCTTCCTCTCATCCATCCATTACAATCCAAGTACCATGAATTCAGATAATTGACATCTAAATTGATGTTTGTACATATTCACAATATAAACTGTAAATACACTTCTTTTTAATACAAATCTTACATGAAATGAATTCCTGTTTTTATCCCTTTTCTTTAATTTATTTTAACCTGTACCAATATTTATATTTTTAATAATAAATCCATGACATATTAGGTAAATCAAATCATGTTCTACATGATCTATGTTCAACAAAAGGACAATTCAGAGATGGCGCTGGTCTCTCTAAGCTTAACATGACCGCTATGTGCTTATAACACATTTACAATAGCATTTCTGGTACTTGGTAATAAACTCAAAATGTACACATTTAATGTAACATAAAACCCAGTAAATTCAATATTGTATGAAAAACGTTTCATAAATATCTGTAAATAATATCACTCAAGTGGTTCCTTGCACCTTAGACTGGTTTGGATTAGCTTTACCCACACTTTGACCACTAGCTTAGCAGGTTAGCATACAATACAATCACAATGTACTAAAAAACCCTTTATAAACTTTTA